>JAUZNJ010101435.1:0-47741 GCA_034780135.1 Jordanella pulchra
GGCAAAGGTCATACACGGGTAGGCAGAGAGAGCAAACTTAGCTTGAGCGGCAGGCGATACTCGGTGGTCGTGAGGCAGTGCTTGGGTCAGGGTCCAGAAATCCAGAATAGATATGATCCGACAAGGGCTTGGCAAGGGGGTTTAATCCGTGGACAGAAACGGGTCAGGAATCACAGAAGGCTTGGAAGGAAACGCAGGATCTCTACTGGCTCGTGGCTGTAGATAAACTGACAAGGAGGCAGAGACTGAGAGGTGTTTAAGTAGGGCAGGGACCAGGTGGAACAGGTAAGCAATCAGGCATGGCCGGTGAACTGAATGAGTGATTAGGCTCAGCATGGACAGGACATGAATCATGATAGTAGATCCTAATAGAGAATTTAAAAAAAAAGCCATTCATGAAGAACATTGGAGCAAAAAGGGAGATGATCTGGAAATTTGTAAAAAACAGTTTTTCATAAAAAGAACCAGTGACACATAGCCCCTATGGTTCTGTTCTAAAGGCTCTCCACCCCCCTTCACTCATCATCTATCTGTTCTTTAATCTACAGATCTTATCTCTAGAAAAGCAGAGTAAACTGTATGAAATTCACAGCTTAAAGTACTGTAATTATTTGAAGGAATTCTCCATAATTTGTTTTAACGGATCTTTCAAGTCATTTAACGAGAAACGTTTAGAGACAAAAAAAAAATCTTTAAAAGAAATGGATACTTTTTTCTACTGATTTTTTTTTAACAGAAGAATCTGTTATGAAAAACAGACAAGGTCATGGCAGAAACTGTTTCAAGACCTTTTCTGTTGTTTTCTTTTAGAGATTTTGTGTAGTTTGAAGATTTTAATTTCATTATGTTTTCGTTTTTTTTATTCCAGCCCCTCTAATAAGCTTTTTTGGGACATACATATTCCTAGCTAGTGTATGTAGAATCTCTAAAGGATGATCAGATTTATCTGATTAACCATGATGCTCACTGGTTGAATTTGACAGTGAGGACTATCATTGGGTGAAATAGACATGCCTGGAAAATGTATTGTTTGCTCAACCATTACAAACACAAATATGTGAAGTTTCTAAGCTTTGTTGGTTATTCAACAGGAGAATCAGGCTTTAGACAAATGGACTTAAAACTGAACTTTCAGTCTCCTCAAATGTTGCTTAGGTATGAGTGTCAGTGCCTGGTGGTTTGTCCTATCTGTCGCTGTATTGACGGCTGATGGAGGGTCCACAGTGAACCAGTCCTCCTTTCCCTCCATTGACTGCTGGAGATAGACAATCACCTACCTCTATGAGGAGAAATGGCAATAGGCTACAGATAGAAGATGCACTTTGGGAAGTGAGGAAAAGCATCCTGAGCATCTTTAGGTAACATCCTATGAAGAAGTATGGCAAGAAGAGGAAACATAATGTTGGCTAAGATATAGTGAAGGTCCAGGAAGGTTAAAGCACAAATGTACAGTTAGTTAAAAGTGTGTTTTTGTAACCTTTTGAGACATAGAAATACCTTGACCTTTATTGTCCTTAAAACACACCAAATGTTCTGCTGAAAGTATATTCAAATCTACTTGTCAGACAGTCAATTTTGGGATTTTAGAGAAAAAATCTGAGTGCACATTTTGACAGATGAGTTTATTGGAAAACATTTGCATGCTTTAGGCCACTGTCAGGAGTAGAAAACACATGCATGTCCTCAAGCAGCACCAGCAGTGGTATACAAAGGAAGATAAATGATGTCGGATGATCTGGACAGTAATTGGGATCCCAGGCTGTGAGGCTGAGGGATGTTTGGACCTGCACAAAGTCCCAAGAAGGAAATGTTCTTCAGATACATTTTAGCAGGTAGGAGTTACAATTGACTCCTCTTCCACAGTCACAGAGCTTCCCGATCCGAGGGCCAAACTTCATGGCACAGCGGTCACCCATCCCACACTGAGAAGGAGAAAGACACATTAATTATTCAATTTTTGAATCAGAGTTAAAACATTAATGAGGCCTAATGTCTTCAGGGAAATATATTTGATCATTTCCATCATCACAGTGCAAACGGTTTTCAAGCAATTAACTTTGACATGTTTATAAATCAAAACGAGTCAGTAGAAGCAAAATCAGCTTAACATTTTCTTTAGATAATTAGATACTGCTCATTAGCTCAAACTGAATGTATAGTTAAGATGCGATTGATTTTTACTGACAACTGTTTGAGAGGCTTTTATAGCCTAATATCAGACAGCAATCTTCATTTGATCTGTAATTACACAGTATTGTTATCTTTTAATTAGTCACAGGTACGGGTTTCCAAGTGGGCTTAATTAAAAAAGAACATAAGGATTTTTACAGCACATAATAATGACTCAGCAGACAGGTTAAGCTTAGTAAATTAGGCATTAAAATAAAGTTGCAATGCATCAATATTAATGTAAAGGAAGGAGGTTCACCATTCGGATGCTCCCTCTTTTCTCCTTGGAAGAAACACGGCTGTGGATTTGACCCATCAAAACCTCAAGAGCATCCATCTACAGCAAAAAAAAAAAAAAAAAAAAAAAAAAACTTAGGGAAAGAGATTTGCATAAATACTAAAAATTGCCTATGTGTTTCAGACATTTTTAGTTGCCTGTAAAAACGAAAAAACAACACAACAAAAAGCCATTAAAAAATTTGACATTTCCAAAAGAATTTGTTGTAAATATATAACTTTTTCTTCATCAGTCCTGCAAAGTTCTGGAAAACGGGAAAATGTATTATTCGCAAAGAAGTTAAACAACTGTATGAATCTGCTGCAAAAAATAATGACACACATTAATGTAAAATTTTTCCTTTTCTTTTCTAAAAGCTTTGGTTAACAACATGCCAAAGAATAGGAAAACGTTTACTTTTCTCCATGTCATAAAAAACAGCCAAGACTTTTTTAATTATTGACATATTTGATGTTATAAGTTGTATAATGTTATCTCTAGAAAAGCAGAGTAAACTGTATGAAATTCTTATTTTTTTATTTCTTCATTTTTTTAACCATTTTTTAATAAGACTAATTATTTTTGTTTATTTTTTCATTCTTTACTTATTTTTTTTCTTAATTTTTATCTTTCTAAGTAAATTCAAAACAGATTATTTCCAATATGTGCATCTAAGGACTGATCTACATTGACAAACTGGAAGCTCAGGCATTGGTCAGTATTGATTTTATTTAGTCATCATCTACATTTTTTAAAAACATGTTTACTTTTGATAATCTTGTAGTCTCTTTTATTTTTCTTACTGCCATGTTTTTAATCCAATACATGAGTGACAGAAACAAGAATACCTTCAGCATCAAATCATTTTATAAAACTGTTGTTGAAGATGATTTTAAAAGATAAGGTTTCCCTGGAAATAAATAAGGGACACCTCTATATAACAGTTTCTGTTTTTGAAATAGAACCTTGGACTGTATGTTTCAACAGCTGTTCAGACTTTTTAAATAATCATAAAACTAAAAACAGATGCCTTTAATATGGAATGTACTGCGGCAACTATGACTGAAAATTATAATAATAATACATTTATGGTTGACAATATATCTATTTTCATTTACTGGGATAAACAGAAAATTATAAACCTCAATTAGATTTTCATGCTAAATAAAAGCTACACAGTTCTACATTTCTTTTTCCTATCTGATTGTCCTGTTACTGACCAGGTCTCTGTCAACAGCTGAGTCCACCTTTTCATTTTCAAAGTCCTCAGTAGAGACTTCCTGCGACGCCTGGCTGTGACACAGGACCAACAGCAGGCTGAGGAGCAGCAGCCTGAGGAGCATTCCGGAGCTCTCCATGGTGCTGGTCCTGAAGCAAGGGGGAGGAGGAGATCCTGACAGGAGGCAGCAGATCAGGGACTGGAGGAAGTGAGGGTCCCAGCAGGTTCACAGAAGAATCTCTCTCTCATGTTTTATACAGAACAGTGAAGCCCCGCCTGGGAGAGGCCGAGGGGAAAGAGAACCTCCTCCAGTGATGGGTAGATGTGGTTCAGTTCAACAGATGGAGCCTTTAGATGTTTTAATCTTTCAAATTAAAATCCTGTGTGTAAATAAATCACACCAATAGCATCTCTTATATCAGAGTTATTTCCTAAATAAGGTTTTCAGTTATCTGTAAACTAGTTCATTATACTAAGTAATTTGATTCCAAAGAAATTCATACTGCAATATACTGGAAATGTAATTCTCAGAACCAACCCAATGATAATATATTCTTCTAATAGATTTATGAGGAAACACTGAACATCTCACCCGTTGTGAAATCATTACTTTAACAGAATTTATTTGGGTATGTTTTAAATATCTTTCTCACCTCTACAGCTAATGCTATTCTTCAATATAATTCAGTAAAACAACAAAAATAAATGCTATCTAATTTTTCTGACAGCAGAAAATGAGGACAGTTTTAAAATAATAAGTGTCTTTATTTTTTTTACAAATCATGAGTTCAATCATGAGTTGTGGCAAGAAAGTAAAAATAGGTGAAGGTCAGATAAAGAATAGATTAAAAAAAGAGAAACAGACATTGAGATGAACAAATAGAATGATTAATAAATCCACTGTAAATTAGGATCTGTTTAGTTTTATTTTTAGAAAGTGCAGTATTTAGTCACATCTTCTGTCACATCTCAATGTTTAAATAATTAAGCTTATTTTTACATCAGACAAAGATAACTGAAGTGAATACTAAAAGTAGCTTTCATATCTTTCCAAATTACAATGTTGTTTATTAAGGAAAAAACATATCCACCCTGCACCCTTTGTTAAATTACATATTAACTTCAATTAAAGATATTTATTGGTCTATTTTCACGAGCAACAAGCTCCCCTGAGCTCTCCTGGATGTGTAGCATCAAGAAATCACTTAAATAAAACATGTCTGACAGCATGATGTAGGTTGAACAAATATTAAAAGACATAGATATTCCCCAAAACAAAAAAAAACAAGGAACAGATTAGGAATAAAGTTATTGAAGTCTATCAGTCTGACAGAGTTACAAAGGCTTCCAGGGTTTCAGTGAACCACAGTGAAAGCAATCCCAACAAATTAAGAAAAGAGACAACGGGGAACCCTCTAAGGGGGGCAAAATTACTCAAGAGTGTATTATGACTCATCTAGAAGGACACACATAGATAGTCTCTGCAGGCTGATCATTGCCTAAATTAAGAGCAGAGTTCATCATTCAGAAATAAGATAGAGAGACAGCAGAAATGGCCTCAATGAGAGAGTTCCAAGGCTAGAACCACGCATAATCAAACAACCTTAAAGGCCCATCTCATACATGTATGTCCATAAAACATCTCGATGGTCCCTGAAGACCATCTAGACTTTTAGGAGCATATTCTGTAGACTCAGGAGACAGAAGAGCACTTTTTTAGATAAAGTACTCACTTTTGATTCAGTCCTGTTGGTGGTATCCCAAGAAAGAGCTGATGCTGGTTGTAGGTGTCCCCACGACCACCACTGTGGCCACCGCTATCAGTTGTTTTGTTGTTCCCATGTGGATGTAACTCACCGCCTCCAGATCAAGCATTTCTTCTGGCAGCAGTGATGCTCTGAACTTGAATGTCCTAATTAATTTGACATTTCAATTGTCAGTATATGAACTAGAGGTGGGTGGATCAATCCTAGCTTGATAATATTGATAGCAACAATCTTATTAATGTTGAACTACACTCGTAAAAATATCAACTTTATTTTTCCTTCCCGTGCTCTCTGACTGCAGCAGATTCACCAGTCTCCATGTCTGTCAAAGGACTTTACTTCTCCATCTCCCCTCTTTTCACCATCTTGTTGCTCAGCGGCTCCACCAAACAAGCAATATTTGTTGTGTTGTGTTAATATTGTTTAATTGTCTTAAGATTCTGTTTTAAATTGCTTCGAAACTTTGTTTTGTTAATGTTCCATTGTTCATTTGTTATGTAAAAATGTAAAGTTTAAATACCAAAAGGTCAACATGTTCATGATAAATCAAGCTTAAATATATAAAAAAGTATCAGTATCAGTATTGATATCTGTGATACCAACCTTGTATTTACTTGGCAACGGATCGATACCAATATTCCTGGTATCGCTCACCTCTACCGTAAACTGAAAACAAAAAAATCTAATAATGAATTATTTATAAGAATATACTAACATTAAAGATGACAAAAACAGAAGTATTTAGGGGTAGTTTTTGTATTTTATGGAGGAAAAGGAAAAAATAAGAGTCTGAAGTCATTCAGGAGTGTTTAAGGTTTTTACAGATAAAAAAAACAACTGCTCAACCCATTTAATGTGTTTATAATGCAAAACCAAAAATGATTAATTTAAACAGCATAGGTATAAAAATATTATAATAGATTTATTTTCAAGGGTTTCATAATAATTTAATCAGTCTTCATTGATTTATTTTGAAAATACATTTGTTGTGTTCATTTATTTTCCTGTAGACTGACCCTGAACTGGTTTTGACACTCATCAGTTTTTGGTCTCCGATCACTGAACAAGGTTCCCTGTCAGTCTTTCCACCCCTATGAACATTTTTCTATCTCTGCCACTAATTCCAAGGATCCTCTCTGGTCAGATTTTAGTCAAACACAGACTTAAATCGAATTAAGATGCCGGGGGATTGATGTTGAATAGGCCATTCATGCTGGAAACCAGTCCAGCTTAATTTAAACAAATGCATTAAGTAGAGTGGTCCAAAATTATTCTATTATGGTGTGAAAGACTAACCTCTAATTGTTGCTAAAACTAAAGGCAGGGGTTGCTTTTATTAAGGGTGTAAAAACAAACTGTTTGCTTTATGGTGACATTACCTTTTTCACAAAGGGTCAGGTTGGTTTGGGTTCCGTTTTCACCTAATAAATTAAATCATCATTTAAGGAAGCTTTTTTTTTTTCAAATGTCATTGAATGGAAATACATTTTGACCATCAGCAAGGTGCTTCCCAAAGGATGGAAATCCTTTTCCAAAACTGCAAATTTAAAGCTTTTCTAAAGCAAATCATCTAAAATATACAACCAATAAAAAGTAAGTAATGTCAGCCTTTTATAGGTATAGCTTATAGTTTCATATCAATTATGTCATAAATTGCATATATAAAGTTTAAAGTGGGTTCAAGTTTGCTTGCTTAGATGATCCTAATGTTTTCTCTTCGGTGGAGAGCTTGCAGCAGCTCCTGGATAATATCAAACTAGAGATGAAAATTATTTGACGAAAAAAATAGTTCTTGAATCTGAAAAAAATGGAATATGAAAGCACCATATTTTCAAAAAGTTGACCAACAGTGAGAGTGAGAAATGTTTTGTGGTCAAGAAAGACAAAAAATACATTGAGCTGTTTGCCGTCTATGACAAGAAGAATGCTTGGAGTTAGCCAACATGATCTAAGAAGGTCAGAGAAAAAGTAAGAAAGAACCTTTTGAGTAACGAGTGTGTTCATTAAAAACTGCAGGACTTTAATTCTGCCAAACCTATCTTTCATAGTTAGCAGCATCATGCTGTGGAGCTTTTTCACATCCAGTGGTTCTAGTGAGTTGTACAAAGTGGATTAAAACACTCTAACACTTAAAGACAGAACAATGATCCCCAACAGACTTTAGGACCAGTTTTAAAATAAATTAAGAATACTTATTGTAAAGCATCATTACCAAATTTCAAGAGGCATCAACATCAACCCTTAACATTAATGAACCCAGATGAATGTAAGGAATAACTCTTCAGCATCATGTGTTACCCAAGAGGCCAACTAATTTAAATTGCCTTTTTATGTACTGGAAGAAATATGCTCAAATACCAATCCATGATTTTAAGAATCTCATCAAGGGCTGAATAATTGACTCTTCCTTTCCAAGACAGAGTCACCTATAGAGCTAATTTACCATAATCTTCTTTAGAATTTAAGTTTTTTTGGATCAGTGCTTCCATGTTTCCTTTTATGTGTTTACCTCTGTTTTCTCAAACCTCAGATCAGCCTTGGCATAAGGCTGCTCTCACTGAGCCTCGTTCTGCTGCAGGTTTCTTGCTGTTAAAACAGAGTTTTTTCTCTCCACTGTTCCTGCATACATTGTCAGCATGAGGGACTGCTGCAAAGTCAGCACAATACTAGCAAATATTTACTGCCTGCACTTGCTCATCCAGGATAAGTCAATAATTTGACCCTGTAAGGTTCCTTGAGATGACATGTGTTGTGAAATTAGTGCTAAATTTACTGAATTGAATGAGTGCCTCTGTAATTTGCTAAGGGAAATTTACCTACAAGTGGAGAGGGGTATGTAAATTATTATGCCTGTAAATGTTTTTTTTTTTTTATCTCTGTGTGAACGAGAGAAAATATACCGTAGATAAACAATTATTGTTTTTTAAAAGTCACATTTGTTCCTCATACACATGGTTCAAAGTAGGCCTCAATGTGAGTCTGAGAATTTTGTCAATAAAGAACATTAAAAAAAACAGAATTTCTTTGTTGGTTAAATCAAGAAAAAATGTAAGTGTCTGCCTCTCTGTGAACTGAAACTTAAAGAAATAATTACACCATTTACAATAACATTATTTAGCTGAATTGTTACATAAAATGCCAAAAAAAGTATGCAGTTATAAAGGGAAATATAGCAAAGAAAAGAAAGAATACAAATAAATATACTATATAAGAAAATGAGGCCCTTTCATTAAAGAACACCAGAGGGCGCTGCCTCTTCAGCCTCTGCCGTGTTTCCTGAAACGCATACTTCAGGATTAAGAACACACCCAGTGACATCGGTGAGGTTTGAAGACAGAAAAAAAGCCTCCGTTCAAACTGTGCAAAGAGGAACAAGAGGGCCGAGAGGTCCTTCCCGGGTTTCTGGTGGATTTTGGCGCAGCGCAGAATTTGGAAAGAGTGGACAGCAAGGATCAATCCGTGCGTAAAGACAGAAATACTTTTCTGAGGTCAACCGTGGAGCGCAGATAGCTTCTTTAAACAGGAGGATGTCAACTTCAGACGACACAGACGGGCCCCGACCGAGATATGGCTGTAAGTTTCTAACTTTTAAAATAATGTATATCTATTAATCTGGTGAGTTTTCATATTCTCCTGACCTAGAGAGGAACCGCTCTGGGCGTCAGCTTAGCTCCTTCTCATGCAAACTCCTCTCAGATTGTTTTTTAAAAAGTGACTTAAACCTTTCAGGTCGGGTTTTTACCTCTGACAGCGTGCTTTCAGCTTCATTGTGACTTCCGCGTTTTCTTTGCTGCAGAACTAAAAGAGGAGGGAAGAGGGCCAGGTGTCAAAGTCTGCTACACAACTTTTGCTTTTCCACAAGTTAATTTTAACACGTTTAGAAAATTCCTTAAAACTAACAGATGAATCAGGATTCGGCCATTCAATGTTCTGAGTGCGCACAGATCAAATTCCCACTCAACAAACCAAAAGCCCCCGCCCACGAAAAACTTTTCTACATTCCCAGGTGGCAAATTTGAAGGGAAATGAATGACCTGCTCATGTGTGTTTACATATATGTTCTTGTTTGTTTGTTTTGTTTGACAAATAAAATATTGATCTTTCAGGCTGTTAACTGGTTTTATTACATGAAACAGGTTTTACTCTTATGACAGGAGTAGCTAAAAGGGGCCTCTTTGGCCCCTCTGACCCCCTCCCTTCACTTTTAGGATTTGGGAAAAGGCTGCCTGGGAATGTCAGCTCGTTTCCGTTGGATTTTACAGAAATCCCTGGAATAAGCCTTAACACTCATGGGCCTGTCCTCATCAGACAGGGTGAGAAACCCTGAGATGGATCAGGACGTGTGTTAACTGGTAGATGACTAATGGATAAAGGGAGTTTCTTGTGCAAGATGGTCGGAGAATCCGCCTTGCGGGAAGGATGTGTGTTTTTCCATCCCTGTGAAACATTTTCACTGTGTAAACAGCTGTGTTGGAAATAAATGATTGGAGTTTGACTTGCAATGTACAATTTTACTTTCCAAAAAATGATATTGGGCCAATCTACCCTGGATGTGTTTTATGCTTTTGGTTCATGAATGCTATGACTGGGTTGCTATTTTAGTTAAACGTGTGTTTGTCTGTATTCTGCAGTTAAGGGTTAATCAATCAGGGAGGAATATTTCAATAATCAATTAATCGTGATTGTTTTAGCCTTAGTGCACACAAACTAGAGAGCTTCTATGTTCCCACATTATTAAGAAAAAAAATCTTAATTATTAATGTTTGCTTATTTAAAACACATTTTTAGCATTTCTGTTGTCAACATCTTTACCAAAAAAAGGAAAAGAAAAGGGACACATGGTGTTCAGACAGCTGACAAAGGGCATCTGCTCCTACAGCATCTCCTAGAACTTTAAAACCACTGGAATAAGTGAACAAAATATCCGAGTGGGTTTTAAAATGTTCCTATGTTTTAATACTGGAAATCAGCATGTTGTTATGTGGGACTCAGTTAAATCTTAAATGTTAATCATTTTCAGAGCAATTCACTGTCTGGATTCAGAAACTGCTTCTGTTAAAGAATTTGCAGCACATTTTATTTTTTGTCTTTAGTAATGAAATAATGAAACAAGGGGTGGGGTCTATGACCTTTTGCTCAGCAACAAAACTAAACTGGCTCATCATTTCATCACTATGCTGTTTGTTTTTTGTTTTTGTTTTTTTTGCACATAAAAGCCAATATTTAGTTGTAATCCGATTTGTTTTGATTCCAGCCGTCCTGGATGGTGTGGAGCGTCTCACGGCGGAGGAGATGGATGAGCGGCGGCAGCAGAACATGGCCTATGAGTATCTATGTCATCTTGAGGAAGCCAAAAGGTCAGAGGCTCATGATCCAAGAAATTAAATAAAACTGAACCATAGATGTTTTAAAGGGAAATGTTTATCTTATTTTTGACAAGCATTTATATGATTTTGAATGGCAAGCTGCAGCCATAAAGTCCCTTTAGCCAGTTAAAATCAAACATTATTATTATTGTAGATACTAATTTTGTAATTTTATTAGAAAAAGGACAATGAGCAATGTTACTGATGCTATATCTGCTTGGTGGAACCGTTGCACAAAGCTTACTCTTAAATTTCAGGTGTGCCTCACAGCAGACCCCAACATACTTCCTCACAGCAGTATTGTCTTACTTTCATATTGGACTTGATGCAATGTAACCGTTTGTAGTTCAAACATATGGAAATCAATGCCGTTTCTGTATATTCAGATCAAAAATATGCACCAATTCAACTCATTGTATCTTGCCTGGTGTTTGTGGTATGAAAAGTATGTTCTATATTTGAAAGGGCTACAATTACTAGTTTCAGATATCTTCATGAAATCTGCTCCTTCAGTGACAGAGAATATCATAACTACAATCTGTTCTTCTGTGCAGTTCAGGGAAGTGAAAACATGTGCAGCTGTGCATAGATGACTTTTGACTTCTATTTTCATGACTTTTGAAGAATATGTAATCAATCTTAAATTTTCAAATAAAATAAAAGAGATATTATGTATAAAGACCTGCTGATGGACTCTTTAGTTTAACATTTTTGAAAATGTTTCTACTGGAGGCCAAAACTCAGTGACTGAAATTATTCAGAGGCAATACTTTTATTATGTAAAGATGCATTTTATTTTTAATTTCCTTTTTTTTTTATTTACTCAGTAATTAATGAATCGTGCATTACTTAAATGAAGTATAATAAGTTTTTAGGCCCTAAAAAGTGTCTGAAGTAATAATAAGGTCTTAATTTTCTTACTTTTGAAGTTGAATATTTTTTGTTGTGTTGGTCTACAATGTGTTAATTCCCATGGATACCTGTGACTCTAGTTACTACACTACTAAAATAAAAGCAAAATAACTTGAGTTAAAAAGAGAGAGACTTTGGGTTGTAGGCATAATTTTCCATTATGAATTTCATGTTGAACATTTCAAAAACTCCATCTTCATTTAGGTGACGGCCAAATTTAAGTGAAGCTTGTACTGCAGTCTGAAACCACACAGAGTTTGGCCCCTGTGCTGCATTTTTGACACCAATCTCCCCCCCTCCCCGACCCAGGTCAGCTGAGGCACTCAGAGTTGAACTCTACAGCACAGCATGCTGCCAATTGGTGGTCTTGCACACTGTTGTTTTTTTCCTCCACATCGACTTTTATGCTGCCAGTGGTTAAATGTCATTGACCTTGTTGGCAGCTGATGGGACTGGTTCCCATGTGGACCATGTTTCTGAACAATTCAAGTGGGATGCCATCAAAAGGCAAAGGGTGAAATATCAGACGGATAATCTTTTTGGTTTATTTTTCAAAACTCTAACAATATTACAGAATAAGAAAAAGGAAAATCGACAAACAATTCATAATAAACTATTTAGTGTGAAAGGTTGAACCAATTTAAAATAAAGATAAAAAGTTTATGTTGTAGTGTAGAACCGTTATGTTTAGCAGCTTGAGCAATGCTCAGCATTTTTTATCAGTGTGACGATGTCTGATTGAGCCGTCTGGTCCTTTATTGTTGTTCGGAGTTTATGACTAGCTTTTTTTTTTTATGATCAGCTCGGAGTGGCTGGAGTCGCGATCTCAGACACAAACTACAGGAAATATTCTTAGTCTTTCAAATATGACCTATGAGTGATCACAATGCCTTTATTGTTAAAAAACCACCAGAGGATGAAGTTCTCCTTTGAACTTTAGTCTAGAAGGGCTGTAAAATATTTGATTAAGGAGCATGTCAGAAGTATAAAACAGGCTTCCATTCACCTCTATTATATATAAATCATTTTTCTATTTAATATGTCTGTAAACCTGCTTGGAGCCCCTTTTGTTGAGCAACATAAAACATGTTTCTCAATGGATGTTTGATCCTCCCTCGGTTGTTTTGTTGTCATGCTGTTCCAGCAAACAGATGTCTTTATACTACAACCTTTAATTTATTAATGCTGTTTTTAACAAAAAGCGACACAGCCTGGCATTTTTGATATCTGATTAGTTAAACAGAACAGGAGACAAAAAAGGAGCAACTCCAGTTGATGATGGTTATAAACAAGCTATTTATTTTAAAATGTACCAGCTGCATTTATAAACTCAGCACTCATTAACTATATTATCAAGATTATTTTTTTGTCTCTTTTCACATGTATATGAACTTTGACATTTCATTCCTAATCTACAGCATTTGTTGTTTTTTTTGATGGATCTCTGCTATAGCAACTTCTGTAAACATTTACAAGGTGTGGATGTGTCGGCAGAATTGGATGAGAAAAACAGAACTGTAGCATCTGTTCTAAGGTGATCTACAGGGTTAAAATCATGAAGCTGTGTACGCATGGAGGATAGGAGCGATAGGAAACTCCGAAGTCATTGGTTTTTAAGTGCAAAGGGGTGCTTCCTTAAGGCATTTGTAAATCTTCTCTGATCATGAAGGCATGCTCTGTTCTGGGATGTCCCACTCATTCCAGCACAGGTGGCTATAGGCAGAAGGTTTGTGGAGAAAAACGTCACTCTTGGCCAATGTGTCCCCCCCACTCATGATAATGCTGAAAAGCTCTTTCAGTGACAGACTGCTGGCTTCTAGTTGCTATAAGAAGCATTATCACCAATCCCTCCTCCCATCTAAAGCTGATAGCCTTTCTTACCATAACTGTTCCCAACAAACCCAAAGTGTTGGCATGTTTTTTTTTTGTCATTTTTGTAATTATATTTTGTTGGGGATTTTGTATATAAAGCTATATATACATGGAGGTACAAATACTTTTTGTACATTTCTCTAAATCACCATACCTGGTTACACAATTTAAACTTTTTTGATTGTTATTGTTAACAGATAGCTGTACCTTTTTTATCTTGCGAATATTCCCCTACTAAGTATTCTCCTGTTATTTATTTTTTATATTTGTTACCCTCATGTGTATCTGCATGCTTCCATTTGTGTTTCGCTTTGCTACTCGAACACGAATATCTATGTGATATGTTTTTCTATTCTAGATGCACTAATCAGAGATTCTCTGCCCAGTTTTAGATTATTGGTATTTATGAAGCTCTGACCTTCAGATATGATACTAGTTGGCTATCTTCAGGAAATAAAATAACATCAAATTAGTTCTAACTGTCCGGAGAATCTGGCAATAGAACAGTCTTAATGAAATTATATCTCAAAATGGCTGCACCTCTGGAACACTGGAAACCTACAAAAACTAAAGTAAAACCCTCCAGCTTATGGGACAAAGGAAATTGGAAAAAAAAACATATAAAGCACTGCATTAACATTTTGGTTATAGTGCTTTAACGTTTTATGTATATTTTTTTAATACAAAATCTACCTTTGGACCATATGATAATATTTGTACTTGTACTACTTACAAGATAATATAAATTTATGAAAACCAATATTGATATTGCTGTTATTGCCCAGAATTGATATTTACCAATATTATACACATGTCCACCTTTTTGATACCATTGAAATAAAGGAGCACATATCTGACCTCCCAAACTACATAAACTACAACCATATGGGTTTGTAATATTGGCCCAATATTATATTTTAAATATTGTAATTCAGGTGTGATAGTATTGTGAATCCCTGTTAAATAGTATATCATCTTTTATCGTAAACAAGTTCTTCTGTAACGAGCGTTATAGGGCAGCTATGGTTGTTGTGTGATTATTGATTGGTAATAGATGCAACTTTTGGTTTCAGACTAGCCAGTCACTGCTTAGGTGTGGCCTAGTGTAAAATCAGCCATATTAATTTCTCTTCCTCCATTTACATGTGAAAATTTCCAGCATGACGACACATGTTACACTAGTCTCAATTTAAACAATAAAGAAACATTAATTAACAAATCAAACAAAACATTAACCATGGATAGCCTGTGAATGGAGCAACACTTCATATGATCCCCAGGCATGTCTACTGGATGCACTAATGAAACGACAAATGCATGCATGCATGTATTGGCTGATTTTGATGCAAGGAAAGAACGCTAAAATCAGATGTATCCCTCTGTCTGGTTAATATTTTTTTCCATATCACAAGTTAAGTTGAATGTATATCTGTAAAAGCAGGTTTCACTCGACCTGTTATATTGAAAGGATCCATCTGAAAAACGCTGCGGCATGATGTTAAACACCAGGGTCAGCCCACAGATGAATGGCTGAGCACCCAAGGTGGCTTCTGTATCTGCGTGTCAGTGGCTTGGTCAGTCAGCAGTTGCTCACATCGAGCTGAAAATGTCGCGCGCTTGCGGGTTCAAAAGAGGAAGGATAGTGTGAGACAGGAAGTGACTCAGTCCCTGCTGATTTCTGTATCTCCCTTTGTTGCCGCAGAAAACCACGGTTGTCATGGTGACAGCTTCCGGTGCGAAAGAAGGGTGCCGTTCTAAAGTTTGAACTGCTGTTTAAAAAGGCTGGGTTATCGTGTGGCTGCCACGAGCCTTTTGACCTGCTTCACTCACCTGCTCCTCTCTTATCATCCATCTGCCATGTTTAGGAAATCTTTGCATGTTTTGGTTGATCTGATTATCTGGTTTCCTTCCATCTGTAGCTGTTAACCTTGGAAAGCTTTGGATGAGAATGAAGGAAATTTATCATAACTTTAGTTTAAGTGTAAATCAGCCCATTTCCTGCCACCACAAATTACAAAAAAATCACTTTTAACTAAAGTTCAAAGGCAAAAATAGAACTATTTTCTTAAGGTCTAAATTTGCTTTGTATGTCTACATTTGCTTCTGATCCTAGAAGTCATTCCACTGTATGCTTTAGGTGGGGAAAAAAAAACAAAATATACAAACTGCTGTGAAAATCAGGTCACGATTTACCTTTTTTAATTCTAGACTTTTCTTTCAAGTGGTACTTATGCCGGGTTATGTTGCAACAGCGTTTTCTGCAGATTTTGACACAAGAATGTGGAAGCATATAATGGGAATATATTGGGTTTGCACTTCAGTCTTTATTGAAGAAAATCTGTATCTGAATTTGCTTTGGAAAATAAATCTGATATAATGTGCAGATGGTTCTTGATTTTTATTTTTTGCATATTTAGCACACTTCAATATTTATTGTCCTTTTCAGTAAAGGATTTTTAAAAACCCTTAAATAAAACTGGCTCCTATATCAGCAAAGCTCAGCAGAAAATTACATATGAATGTTAAAAGTAATAACGTTTATCAAAAAAGGAAAAGCTTTGGAAGCCCCTGATGCTTGACAAGTCAAAACACCACATCACTCCTGTACTAGATAACTGAGATTAAAAGAGTGCAAAAAAAAAGAAACTATTATTTAAAGTAAAAATACAATAACTGAGATGAAAATCTTGCATAGATGCCGGTACTGTGATCAGTTGCAAAATGTTTCTTGAATAAATATCTTGAATACATTTCTGGTCCATTTCATGAAGAAAAAGAGGTGCTAAGGGTCTGAAATTGTTAAATAATAATTAAAAGTTGCAATAAACAAAAGGAGACATTTAAATAGTCATAGTCAGTGGTATCCCCAGAGATAGCCTTACACACCCGTGGCTTTTTGGGGAAATACTTTTTAGGGCTACCTTCACAAACGTAAACATGTAGAGTTTGTTCAGCTCAACCAGGACTATGATTTTTTTTTTTCTTTTTTTGACCACACAAGAGATTGAGTTTATCTACAACAATCAACTCCAAGTGTGTCTGTTCTGAGACAACAGATAAACAAGGGTTAACACACCTCATACTTGTTATGAAGAATGGTAGATGGAGGTCACCACAGATATCTTTCTTGCTTGAATCCCCAGCATCGTGACATCTTTTGTACACATTTGTACAACAGTGCCAAAAGTGTAAAGGTTCAGTAGGTTGCCTCTTTATTATTAGCAAGATATTTTATAGCATAATCTCACTCTTATAGTTGTGGAGAAGCAAATAAAGTTAAATATTCTGCAAAGTATAATATTGATGATCTTCCCTGGTGGAAGGAATTGTCTCCTGTCAGGATTTTTCTATGGAATATTTTAGACCTTTGAAATAATGATCAAAGTAACCTATAGCAAGCATGCCTCTCTAGCAGCCCCATCTCTGTTAAATGTGAAACTGGAAAAGTTAGGAACTCCTTGCCCCCGGCTTATTGTGTTTTTCCTTTGCTGAGGTCCTTACCTATGAAAGCTTTCAGGACAGAGCTTGAAATAAAATAAACTCCTGCCATAGATCCACGCTTCATGTCCAGTTTAATTCTATTACGTGGTAAAATGTCTTCATATGCATATTTTCTATTATCTCATAACTGAAACTGATAAGAGAAATAGTATGATCGAATTTTTATACATTTTTGTTTGTCTGATCCTGTATTAATACATTTTATACATGTTTCTGTTTCCCGGCAGGATAAATGCTGCTGATTTATTCAGAATCTGTTATCAATGCGTATTTAGCTTATTTATTGTCTTCTGATTGGCTACCTGAGTCCCCATAGAGTGGTTTTCCATCAGGTAGAGTTTCAGGTAAACCCAGCTACTAGTAGTGAACAGATGAGACTGCTGTGGGAGTGTGTTATGGTATTTCTAGAATGATGGGAATGCCGTACCTGCAGCAATGGCTGCAGGAATTTGCTCCAGCTCTTTGTGCTGTTTCAGATATGTTTGAGTGTCGTCATGGGTCATGCCAGAGTCTGATGGCTGCTCGCCACAGCAGACAAATGCAAACTGCTATCACTCTTATTTTCATATTCTCTTCATATGGACAGAAACTGAGTGAGGCTCAGGCCACCTTTAATGCCCATTATCACACCTTTATTTAAATGCTCACTGATATATTCACCTCTGTTGACTTTTCAAATGAGAAACAAAAATCCAAACCCACCAGGGTTGTTTAGGTGGTCAAAACTAAATGTTTTATTTTTTTATTTGATGGCTTTGCTTTTAAAAATTAAAAAGCAGATAACATTATGTTAATGATGCCAATCTTAAAGCAGCACCAAGCAAAAGTTTTACATGAATATATCCTATTCTATTTGGCAATCTAAGCATATGTGAGACGACTAAGTGGTTTGTTGCTGGTTTTGGTCAGAAAACAACATTTCCAAGTTTCCGTACCACTAACCCGGTGTCAGTCTCACCACATTGTCCCAGTTCTCACAGTAAGATGAACAGCTTTACGGGAGCCCAAGCTTAGGCCACTGGCATTAGTTGTAATCACAGGTGATTATAGAATAGTGTTTGGAATAAATTTTCTTCTTTTATTTTATTTTGGAGGCTAATAAAATGGCAGAGCCAACAAAAAAGGCCAAGAAAACCTCTGCAAGAAGAGAAAAGGAAGAAAAAAAAACCCATTTAGATCAGGATGGGGATCGCAGAGTAAGTTTGGGCAAGTTGGGACATCAAACATAAGGATGCAAAACTGATGCAGACCTGGCACTATTATTATTGGTCTTGTAAGAAACATATCTGCCAAACTTAGTGTTAGTATTGTGACTGTAGATTGTTTTTGTGTTGTTGTTTATTTAGCACGCTACGATAAAACACAGAGATGCTGAATCACCTTATAAGAGCAAATTAGCTGTTTACCCGGGAGGCAGACTTAATTTAACTGACTTAGGTCATTATAAAAGTAACAAGAGGCTGCTATACACCAGTCCACATTACAGAATGACCAACACTAGCCACTTCTTCAGACATTTAGACACAATATGCATCTTCCAGCATCAGGGTTTTATGGTTAAAAAGCAAACTCATACTGAAATCAGTAGTAGTACCTATAGATATATTTGCTATCAGAATCCTGCCACTTCTACTCAGCTGCAGAGTTTCTGCTAGAAATAATGTCGGATCATAACTGTACACTATTCATCCTTAGAGGAAAAACTAACACTTTTCGTCACAGCAAGATGCCCGATTCTCCTTATCGGTTTATCCTACTGTACACGTTTAATTTCAGCAGATTTTAATCAGGTGAACGTGAGGGTTTCTCACAGTACTGAAGCTCATCAGCAGTTTTAAATTCCTACACATTAAATGTCTAAATATAAATGTGCATAACTACTGCTTTTATTTATTTTTTTTCTTGGCACACCCAGTCATCCTGGGAATGAAGTTGTACACGTTTTCAGTAAACTCATGTTTATTAGTCCGTGCATGATCTAGACTGCAGTCCTTCATTTCATACACCCTAACAATTTCAAATTTCCTAGATGGGTTGCATTTAATGTTTTAAAGTCTTGATTTTCTTCAATGCCTTATGAAATACTGTCACATATCTATATTATTTGCCTTACTTCCTTTCTAATTGGCTGTAAGGTAGAGTAAGAAATAAGCTGGTCCTAAAGCGTCCTGAAGTCTCAAATCTAGAGAACTAAATTCCTCTGTGCTAGGAGCATGAGAGCGGAATGAAAGTAGAAAAGGAGCTCATGGTTTGCCTCTATGGAGGAGAAATAATAAATTACAGTGGATATAACAAAAAGGCATGCTTGTTTTTAAATGTCAAGTTTGAGGGATGTAATGTTATAATAAATCATCTGAAAAATAATTAGGGTGGAAAATCCAATTTAGGATGACACCCCTGCTGCTAATTTCTAGCCATCTATCACTAAACATGATTACAGACTCTAACCAATTCTTTTGTTTACTGTACATGAGTCATGCGACATTTTAAAGGTGAAAAGAGCAGTAAATTATTAATATAAACTGTAAATGTAACACATTTTATATCTAATGTCCATTTGCTTATGCTTTACCTTTTGTGTTCTCTGGGGTTTTGACTGGTGTTTGAGGCAGATTAAAGGCTGTTTTGTTAATCTATGTGAAAAATTGATTTTGTAGATGATTAGAAGCCTTCAAAAAAGGGAGATAATATAGGGAAAAATGTTGAGGTAATTTATGGAGATATGCAATTGAAAAAAAATTGGGTTTCTGGGTCATATTTAGATGTCTGAGTGTTTTTATTTTTTTATTATATTGTCTGGGGCTGCTGCCTTTACTGCGTCTGTTTTGCCCTTGTGGTTGTACTTGATCCAGTTCGGCCTCCACGTTTGAGTGATTAGATCATCAGTGTTTAAGTTTTAGCTATCTCAGCCACCATAAAAAAAGAAAAACTGGTTTACAGTTTTGGTGCAAATGCAATGGATCATCTTGCAGGACATGTATAATTACTACTATTAAAGGCATTAAACTAGGTTTTATTTTAGATAAGAATGATTATGATTCCTTGTTTCAATTCCATATCCCATCGATTCTTTATTGCAGTTCTTTTGGGAAGAAGGATATTACATTTTATAAGTTATAAGTTATAAATGAGCTGACTAATCAGAATACTGTCTGGATAAAATGGTCTGAACCTTTCTATTAAATTTAATTCCTTGTACATCTAAGTATGTGTAAACTAGGAATCCAAAATACAATTTCTTTTAACAACTCTAGGAAAAATTCAAAGGTTCTGATCCATTAGTAAATCTTGGTGCCCAAGCTGAGTAAGGATGGTTGTGGCTAAAATTACCATCTTGATAATCCTCTTATGCAGCTGACCTGAAACAAAAAAAAGCAAAAAACTACAAGTTCCTTGGTTTAATATCTAGATGGGAAAATATTTGCATCACCTGGAAATATGCATCATTTAACTTAAAATAATTACCCAAGTTAAGATGCGCAAATAATGTCACAGTCACAGTAGATTTTTGGAGAACTGATTAAAACACTGTCCTATTGAGGTGATGTGTCTTTAACAAGAGTGCTGTCATTTGATAGGAAAAGTGCAAAGGAAACTCCTTTAAGATGGTAATTTAACACCAAGTGTAGCAAACTGTTTGCCTTTCCAAGTTGGCCAAGTCTGACATTGGAGCTTGTAAAAACAAAAAGGAATAAAACCCAGCAGGTAGAGAAAGTATGCAGTTAAAGCTGTAGTACTATATAATCTGGTTTAGGTACAAACTGGAATGGTTGACAAAATAAAGGCAAAAATGAGAGATACATGTATTTATAAATCTTTTTAAAGAACTTTGCATAAAATCTACCTTTTTTGCTAAGACTGTACACTTGTGAATTACTCACCTTGTTACATTTATGTATTGATCTGTGGTACGACTCACCCTGTTGATCACTGGGGGAATGTGATGAGAAGGAAACTTCTTAACATATGCAGACTTTCATTTTTAATTTAGGCTGGCCTTTTTTACTTTTTATTACAGGGTGGTGCAGCAGTGTCAGCATACATCACACTGCTGATTTGGATCTGATAAAGTTGATCAACAATTTAATTTTCATATGATGTGGCAATAATTGAGAAAAATTATGTTGCAGCCTAGCTTATGGTTCCCCACAGTCAAGATTGCCATGTCGGCAATTTTCCCTCTCTAAAATGTGCCTATCTGCACAGATGGGTTAGAGTTCGTGTGCGAGGAAACGCACATTTCCACAAAGTTTTTCTTATAAATGACAACCTTTACATGGAATTTGACGTAGACAAGTTTCAAGCCTTGTGTTTGTGCTTAAGCAAGCTTTAGAAATGAGACCCCTGGTCTGTGTAGTGTAATGTAGTGGCCTTACTTTTGTAAAAGCCATTGGAAAATAACATTTACTTTTGAAGAGATAACTAAAAAAAAAACAAAAAAACAGAAAATGCATTAGAAATAGACAATAAGGGGCGTGCCTTTTCTATCTAAAATGTTTTCTTGACATCAATGTTTTGCCAATGGGTAACAAGGCATGAAAGTCATGTTTTTATTAAGTGTTTGCTTTAGTTATTAATTGATGGTCCCTATGTGAACAATCTTATATGTGGAGGGGAAGAAGCAACCAGACAGCAGGGACAGTAATCAGACTGCATTTGTCAGCCTAAAGAGGATGAAGCTGCTGAATTTACTGAGCCTAAATCTCTAATATCTAACCTAAAACTAACTTGAATGTGGTTCATGCTTTTCTAGACCCAGTGGTTTAAACCAGTACAGCTCAGGGTCGCTGTCCTCCTCTACCGAACCCTCCTATCTTCCCTTCTTTTTCTCTCTCTGGTGAAGATGAACTAGTTCAGACAGCATTAAGGCTGTTTGTTGAACTGGTAAAGGGAGCTTAAAGTGAGTCTATTTTTTCCCTCTGCTACTTAAACTTCTCAAACAACAACTTCACATCAGTAATTGTCCTCCAGTTGGCCTCCATGGTATTTATCTTCAACCCAACATGGTGGAAAGTTCAACATGATGGTAGTTTACTTTCAATTATATCTTTTAGTTATCTGGTTGAAGCTCTAATTGATATTTTATTTAGAATTTACTGTGGGGGGGGGAACAAAGTTTTGCTGTTATTCAAAATTTTTCTTGTAGTTTTTTTCCTCATTGTTATGATTTTGCTGGCAAAGACGAATTTTAATAACCAAGGGTGCTAATATTGCTTTTAAATGCACATGAATACTTTGGTTATTCTGCTTCCTTCTTTAAACTTCAAACAAGCTAAAACTTTCATTTCACTAAAGCTCCAATTTTGGCTTCAAGTTGTTGTTAAACAGACTAGAGATACAGATTGATGTGAGGAGCCCTCAGAAGCTCTCGAAGGTCATTTCACTTCTGCTCTGTGCATATTAGTAATAAGACTGCGTGGGCCTCAAATTGGTCTTGTATTTACTTTCCTGTCTTGAACTTTCCATAACCTCCCACTCTGTCTGCACAGAGTAGAAGGTCGCTTTGACTTTTCTATTATTGTGATGTTACTTTTTTTGCCCCACTATTACAGAGCAGAGGACTATTTGCAGTCTTAGTGTATTAAAATAGAAGAGGTTTACCCCCAAGGCCATTAATGTGATCTTTACTAGGTTCTGTGATAACTTAAGTCTGAGTCCCAACATAGAAAAGCATAGAACTTCCAAATGTTGAGCTAGAATAGAGAAGTTATGCATAGAGAACCGAATTACAGGAAAACATTTAGCTATGTGGTATTTGTTTGAGGGTGTTTAACTGAAGCAGAGAAGCAAAGTCAGAGGTGTGGTTGTTTTTTAAAAGATGTTGAAAGGAAAGAGAGAGGTGGATATCTTTTATCGCCCATCACAGTAATATTGATATCAATGTCAGCCCTAGTTGTCATTTCTGTTCATAACTTACGGAACTGTTAAGGACGGCAGCTTTTTAAAAATTATATCCTGACATATAACTATTCAATTGAAGGTCAGGTGATCTGCGAAAATGGCTGATTTTCCCTTTTTTTTATTTCCAGTATTCAGCTTCAAACCCCATCATGCTTTGGTGTTGGGGCTCTTTGTGGGTTTTTCATGCTCTGATTTGTTTCTTAATTGAAAACAAAATTTTCAGTTTAATGTTTTGGTAAGTATCTAAGAAGAAATGCACATTTTAATTGTATTTTTATATGTTAAAGTTGGAGTTTACTATAAGACCTGTATTTTTTAGGCTAGAAGGTAAAGGTAAACACATTTTAAAATAAACATAAGAGCTCCCTTCAGCATATGTCACAGAGGGATGTCAGTGAATAATGAGAAGAATTTACACTGAAACCAAAGTGTTGCTGTTAAAGCAAATGGCATGATTGTCATCATGGTGAGGTTACTGGGTTGCATCATCTAACAAATGACAGTGACGCAACCGAAGCTCATGAATGTATTTTTGTCTCTGATTGAAGGCGCAATTTTTAAATTTGATATTAGTTCACCATTTTTATCATCTATCACAGGTGGTTTAAAAACCTTTTTCTTACATGGGGAACAAACTTTGTTTTTTTTCTTCACATTTCCCTTATTAAAGGAAAGACACTTAGTTTGCTAAATCCTTTTGGCTCAAATGGAAGAAGGGAACCTTTTCAGAATCTGATTTCAATCATTCTTTGAATTTCAACAAATGAACGATGAACAAATTTGCTGAACCTGTCTTCTTTGAATAAAAATCACCTTTATCGATGCAGTCCTATTTGATACAAAACTAAAGAGAACAGCAACAAACATGGTTTTAAAATACAAGTATTGAAGAAAATGGTGAGAGATTTGTTGGTACTAAATTTTGGACCAACTTGGTATCAGCAAGTTGCATGAAAGGGTAACACGCATTTAGACCAGGAGCTGCTAATGGACCCTGGCTGCTCTTTAGCTACCCTTAATTTTAGTGTAAGGAAAAAATGTTATGTAAGAAATCAAATATGATATGGTAAACATCTGGACACATGACATAAATACTGGATATATTAGGAGTTGGTACATTTATCCCAAAATGTTTCCTTTGTAGTTATGAAAAACTGTTTTTCTCGTCTTGCATAGATTTTTCTTATTTTAGTTCAAACTTGGCTTCTTAGTCTAAATTTGAAATGCTATCAATTGATGCTCAATCCTTAAGCATATTGTCATGTTTTTAAACATGGTGGTTGAACTATTATGATGTGGGAATATTTTCAAGAGGAAGAAAACCTGTTATAGGTTTAAAAGACTTAAGAAAAGTCCCCCTTTATCGTTTTGCTTCTTTCTTTTGATCAGTCTTGGTAAATCCTAAAATGCTGACATGTGTCTTTAGTAATGATTAAAGGTTAATGGGGTAGAAATTACTTTAGCACAGCCCAGTATTACTTAATTTTTTACTGTGTTCTTTCTTCTGGAAATAGTTTTTGCCTAAATAGACAGAGCCATCACTGGAAACAACAAATATCTAATCTTTACTTCATAATAAAGTGTTAATGACACCCTAAATACTCTTCACCAAAAAAAAAAAAACCCAAACGTAATTTAACTTTTTTTGGAGTTTAAATCCAATCAGAAGGTTTAGTTTTCACTGTCAGACCAACCCAGTTCCTCCTAAAGTTCTGGCTGTTTGCCTGTAATTTCCTGTTTTTGAAAAAGTTTCCAAACTCTCCTGTGTATTGCTACTGCTGCCACAGAGAGATTACGTAACACCAATCCCTGACATTGTGTTGGTGTGATGAGGAACAATGGCTCAAGAGTAATGTGTCAAAAATCTGAAAACGATAAGATCTGTTCTTGTATGACTGATCCTGTTCACTGCTAGAAGAATCGTTCTGTAAACCTGCTGCTTTTGTGCTGGATGATTTTTTTTTTTTTTTTTCCTTTCATTTCCAAAGCTTAAACTGCATAAAAGCAGCTGTTTTGTTTGCCTCCAGTCAACCACATTAAGGGCTTAAACTAAACTTTATTCATTAAACTTCCTAATAGTTGTTTCTTATCTCTCTACATCTGTTTTACTGTTTGAACTTGGGTTAGTTGAGATTCCCGACGTTTTTTTTTTCCTAACAAGTCCTACAGATCATTTTATTGTCTTTATAATTTATTTATAAAATGTAATTTTAAAGGTGAAAAAAATTTTCTTTTTGTTAGGCACTGTAATCCCTGGGAAAAATAAATCAATCTTTGTTTTTACCAGAGTATAAGTGGTTTTCATTAGAGGAGTTCTTGATACAGGTAATTGAGATGACCAGATTATGCATCTCCTGGGTAATACTGATTTCTGGTCTTTTCACTTGTATCATGTCTTTTTTTTAATGTCGTAAGAACTAAGGTATACAAGAACTAATGTGTTGCTTGATTTACAATATAGGTAATGGTTGTTGAACAGAAAAGAGGTGCAGTATCATCATTATTTATGCATCAGAGCTCATAAAACTAAACTAAAACTCCTTCAAAGCTTTTGAGAAAAAATGTTCTTTCTTTGCCTGCTAATCCACAACATATACATGGAAATAAACATGTTCACCCATTAGATGACTCAGAAAATGAAGAAATATAGAAAATGAATCTGTTTAATTCTACCTTTGTGTGAAAGGGAACCGCAGTTCAACTGCTAAACAGTGTGTTTAGAGGTTTTGTGTAATCCTTTGTAAAGGTTGTTTCCAGAGAAACTGTGATTCCTCTGGGAAAACAGTCCTGAGTCACTGGGAGTAAATGGGACAGAATGAGAGAAGGACAAAGGGAAATAAAAGGAGAGGGATCATTGCTCCATGAAGGGAGCAGAAGGAGTCATCACACCCTCCTCCTCCTCGTCCTCCTGCCTCTCACCTGGCTGCTGGTGAAACATGAAACTATTTACTTTTCTCTCTCAGACCAGCAGCAGCCTGAGCCCCTGTTTAGACTTTTTACATTTGCAGCTCCATTTTCTACCTGTTTTTAATTTAAGAACTACTGTGAGCTTTTTCTCATTATAAGTAGTGAATGCTTATAATTCCTCCATAGCAAACTTCTCTACCACAAATAATTATTCTAAAGCAAAGATGTATTGGTGTGTTAATGTTTTAGTCAAATGAAAGGAAATTATATGCATTTCAGATTTAAGTAAACATTTGTTTTTCTTTAGATGCGTGCTCAGACGTCAAGATTCAAAACAAATCCAATGCTGATATTATGCTGGATTTTCTTCTTTCTCAAAAATACTGAAATAATGCTACAACAATCTGTCATGATACATTGGAAAAAAATCATTTTCTTGGGCTAATTTAAAAATGAATTAACTCAGTTGAAATACTAACAAATGTTTTTTAAAATACTGTAAAAATGGGATTATCAGTATTTTTTTGAAGGGGAGTTACTCCAGTATTAATATTTATTGTTAGAGTTGATAAAATCAACTCTAACAATAAATAAATGCATAAATAAATAATAAGTTAATCAGTTCAGCCACAAGAGCCTCATCTTTCACTGAATGTGTAACGAACAATGACATTTGGTCCCTCATAAGGTCTTTAACTGGGAGATGCAATAATATGAACGTTTGAGCAGATATCCGACAATGATACTGTACTGTGATTATGTATGTTTACCCAACCTTCCCAACACCTCAAATAAAACAGCTTCACTCCTGACATTGCTTCTCTGCTTCTGTTAAAAACTTAACAGTCCTTCTCTCTATCACTGTCACATTCTGTGCGTCTCAGTCCAAAAAAAAGTTCGTATACATCTGTAAACATCTGTTTATGAGTTTAGCTCAGGTTTTTGTATGTGGTCATTACCAATATATTTAAAAAAAAAAAAAAAAAAAAAAAGATAAAAATCTGCCAGTACTGATGTTAATGCAGGTATATTTGGCATCCATAATTGTATTGACAGATGTGATCATCCAGAGCTGTTGATTAAGGTACTGGCACATGATTACCAAAAGGTCTGTCTGTCTCCAAGAGTGACGAAACTTTCAGTCAGCATTAGAATAGGCTAAAAATCACAGAACCTGAGTTCAAGAATAAAAGCCTTGTCTTAGCTTAAGAAAAAACTAAAAACATTTCAATCTTCAAAATTTCCAGGATGTCCTTTTTTAAAAATAAAAAAAAAGGTGGATGGTGATTAATAATGACTTTTTTTCTTTATTTAATGAAAAATTCAGGTCAGAGAAACATTATTTTCCTGATGAGTGCTGGAAAGTATTAAGATTATTTTATAAATGGCTTAAATTAGAATCTGGAAAAGAGCAAGAGCCCACTCAGATGTGCTGAAAACATTATGGCCTCGTAGTTTACTCGCTATCATTAGGACATTAAACAGTTGTGAGAGGTTACACTGTGAGTCCAGCTGCTGTCAGACACAGAGAAGATAAGGTCAGATTCCAGTGTTGCAGTAAAGCATGTAATGCTCAACTTGGCTCTCATTCATGTCTTTTTTTTTTCTCCTTGCCCTTCCAGCACTGTTCTCATTCATTCTTTCACTATTTTAATTGTCCTGTGTTAAGGTCAAACAGTCGTTTCAGAGCAGGTTTTTTATTAGGATGATGAAATGCGTCATCCGGTTAAACATGGAGAACAGGAGGAGAGTAAAATGCAGGAGAGGGATTTTTTTTTTACCTTGGCATTTTGCTGCTTCCAGATAAGGCCTCCCACGCAGAATTAGCCTTTCCAGCTATTTAATAAACACTCTTCTTCTTTCTTTACACAGTTTTATCTGTTTGTCCAGAGTTGGCATGCACCCTCTTGTTGTCTGGCACAGCATTTGACTTTATATGTTTATGTTCATCGAGAGTTTGTACATGAAAATCACGGGTGGGGGGGCATGATTTGCATTGAGAGTCTTCACTTGACAGTTAGTGGGTAAACTGTTGATGATAATATAACTAAAGACAGAGGAAGAGAATTCCCTTTGAAAACTCCCCATAAATCTCCACATTTTTTTGTTTGTTTACTTTTAATCCGTGGGAGCATGGCAGAGGGAGCATCATGGTTTTAGATTGGTTGGCTACTTCAAGACCTGAATGTTTTGCATTGATTTAGGGAATCGGGCTTTGAGGCTCTTAACCTCATAGTTTTCAGCAGATGGTGACCCATAACAGGAAAGCACAATACTAGTCCTTAAGGGACAGTTTGTCCTAAGTTGAGACGTGTCCTTAATTCAGCAGAGCTGAGTGAAAACGTCCACTGGATGTCATCATGTTTCTGGTATTTAGAACCAGGGAAGGACTAGTGGAGCCCACCCTTGACTTAAGCTATGTTTCTAAATAGTAAAGACATTTTTGGATTTAAACCTTAGCACATAGTTGTTTTGTATAGTATTTTTTTTTTAAACACTGACCCAAATTTTTCTCACAATGAGTCAGTGAAATCTTTAAGGAGGCTCCTTTCAAAGGGACGGCAATTCCCAACAGCAAAGGATAAAAGGCTTGTGGTCTTTTGGTTTTAAACATGCATTGTCTTTATATTGCTAAGCATTTATGACAGTGGAAGTCTTTCAATCTTGGAAAGGGGGGAAGAAAGAAAGTAAAAATTTCCAAAGTTGACTAATCTATTTGGAATAAAGATTATTTGCACGTGTAATATACTGCTGAAAGATTTTGTGTTATTTGTACAGTGGAATGATTGATGTACCCTTTTGACAACAGTCGCAGAAAGTTTACTGGCAAAGAGTCAGCAGGTCTTCCTGACAGTCAGTAGAAGTCCTCTTCCTATGAGACTGACCCCTGAACTCTGCTCTGACTTAAGTTTCCTGATAAGTGTGCAAGATCTCATGAGGATGCATGTTCCTTATGTGCTGTTTTCCATTATATAATGCAGTGCTGTTGTTCCAGGATTCACAGAGATTTTTGAATCAGGTTATTCTGAGGAGAAAGTGACCGATGGTGTGCAGCGATGCATTTATTTTCTACTTGTATATATAAAAAAGGTTAGACTTTATTTAATTTGCTATGCCTGTGAAAACTGTTGATTCCATTGATCCTATGTGGTTTTCATCCCACTGCAATGCTTAGCCCTCTATTGGTCATAAATGTAGTTTTATTTTTAATTTGATATGTCAACAATCTTAAAAGCGATATGTTACCATGGCTTCAGAAATACCTTCACCCTTTTGTTGTCATCAAAGATAAGAAATGTTTTGTTTTAATATGTTTTCTCATAGCTTTTTGGAATGATATCAAGCAATAATCTTCAGATATCTAGACCTTCACATCTGCATGTTTTTATGCTGCACAGAATGACTGCTCAGATTCCAGTCGTTAGTTTCATATTTCTGGCTTCATTTCAAATTGCAGACATGCCTGTTTCAGGCAGAACCCAAGTGTACCTTTTTATTTCCTGCTGTTTCAAAAGGCATCCTGAAATCCCATTCATAGCTGTAGATCTTGCTGATTAAGTGGAGGGTGTGACCGTGTTTGTGCTCGGCTGGAAGGGGTGTGTAGCCTTGATTAAAAAGAAGCATTACTTAGGAGTCTTTATGTAGCCTTTCATTGCGCCGGTAAAGAGTGAAAGTGGGGGCTTGTTCCTGCCTAGCGCCATGGGTCGGCAACAGCGGCCTCAATGGCAGGCCTGTCTTAAAGCCCCCCATGTCACGACTTCCTGAGAGGGAAGTTGTTTCAGCTGGTGGTTAGCCTCTCTTTCTTGCATTTGTTTGCAGACCAAGTGACTTAAAGAAAACCTAAGTGTTGGGAAATTGAGGTTCCACATTAAAAGTAAGGCACAGTTTTTACAGCTGCTTCATAAACCAGAAACTACAGTCCTGCACAAATGTCCTCTGAAATCAGTGCAGATTTGTTTTGCACATAATTGACACAAAGAGAAATAACATCATTCACAAAATTTAGACTTGACAACAATCTGTTTTTCAGTGTAAATGTCTTCTTAATGGTATTTCAATGATGAAAATAACTTTGATGTTTTAGACTTAATCTCAATCTCTTAAACTCAGTTTAATCTCATTAAACTGAGCCGATTGAATTGGACCTGATTATATTTATTGTCTTTATAATTTCTATACATATATTAGTTTAGTTGCAATCTCGCAGCATGGAGTAGGCGTCAGGTCCTGTCAAAAATAGACAAAACTTTTGCTGTCTTTTATTTTACAATCCCAATATGAGAAAACTGGGAAATAAATATGAAGCTAAATGGCTGTTCTAAAGCTCTGCCTTAAAACCCACTTCTGCCTGGACAGTTTGTGCTCAGTAGGGGGAAGCAATTATGTATTAAAACTACAGAAGAGTTCAGAAAAGCTGATTGTTTTTTTTTTTTTGGTCATTGTGAAGCTGCAGACATGATTAATTTCAACAGACAGCCTGTGTGGTAGCCTGTTGGGAGTTTTTTCGTTCAAGAACATTTCTCTTAAGTTTTGTTTTAAATTTTTTTTGTATTCAGAATTATTTAATAGTTTCTGGGACCATTCTTGTATTCTTATGAAGAAGAAATTAAACGCAACTTGTAGTTATGAGATGAGCTGGAGTATTTAGGTTTTTTGTGGTTGTTTTTTTCCCCCTTTTTCCTGTTAAAAATATGCCTAAAATGAGCCTAAAACCTCAGATTTATGAGTAAATACTTCAGGGCTTCGCTTTTGTTCTTGCAGCTCTTGCAACAGAGATGCATGTGTGCGCATGTAGAGGAAGGCTTGTCTGAAGGAGGAAAGGAATCTCTTAATCTTCCCCGGGATATAGTTGGTCTTGCTGTTGATGAAGTTGCAGAGGAGTGGGAGTGTTTTCTCAGGAGATTAAAAGAGAGACTGTTTTTCTCTGTTTTCAGAGGCTAATGTTTGACTTTACACGGTCTCCTCTGGCCCAGAGAAATTCCTCATGGCCATTGAGGATCTCCAACTTTTCCCACTGGCGGATGATGTTTGTCAAACTTCTCAGAAATGATGGATATTATAGAGAATATGCATCACTGACAACAGAAAATATGATGTAGATAGATTATATTATTATTTATACTTTGAACTGACTAAAGATTATTGTTGTTTAATTTAATATAAAAGTGATAGATATTTTTACTTGAGGTCTTCATACTGTGAGATTCTTCAATGCCATCATACCTAATAGAGAATGTATTCTTTTCTTGTTGCTGCAGTATTAAGTTTATATTACCTATCATAAGTAACTGAAAATTTCATTTAATAAACCAGCAGTTTTTGTTTTTTGTTTTTTTCAATTTTGGGAACTACAGAAGGTCAACATTGAGTTTGATGCATAAAAGTAAATAAAGCCCAGTTAAACAATGTGAACATAGAAATATCGGAATATTTCCAGTTCTTGCAGGCTACAAACTTGCATGTTTTGGTCAGTACACAACAGTCCAATAAGAAAATAATTATGCAACATGTTTAGCTGTAAACAGTTATCTGTTAAAATCACCTGGCTGCATCGCCTGAAGTAAACCCTTTAAATACAACAAGTGCACCTCAAGGGAGTCACTGAGGTGACACACTGTCATTCTGTTAGCTGAGAAATTGAGTAAAGTTAAAGCTGCAAGAACTTGCAAATCATGGCTGCAAGAACAGATGGAGGTCATTTGGATCCTGTAGCTGCTTGAGAGAGGATGTGTTTGTAGAGTATGCACAGGACCTGATCCTCAAAGTGTAAGTCACCCCAAAATGTATATTTATTTCAAATAAACCCTATTTGGTGCTATTTTAATCTTACTTTACTTTTGCAACTTGCACAGACACACGCCTACATAGTCACCCTTTCCTGTACTTCACCAGGCATTACCCTGACCCACTAGGCTCTGCTTAGCCTCCTACAACCTACGGTGTCAAGGAGGGTGAAAAGTCCTCCACCTTGAAACATTTTTTTGTGGCTTAACTACAAGCACCCCTCAGTTCACTCTTCATGCTTCAATAAAGCTTGGCTGGGGGGGGGGGGTAGACTTATATCTTTACATAGAGTGAGTCACACTATGAGTTAAAAGAATTCCACCTGGAGAAGAGAATATTAGTGCAAAAGATATTAGATAACTTTCATTGAAGAACTGCAACATGCGAGATCTAAAATAAGGACTCTTGCTCCTTATGCCATAGACGTCATAAGTTGAAAGGTAGACTCTATTATAGGAGGGCTGTAGAGGTTCCAGGCTCAGTAACTACCCTGACTTGAATCACAATAGCAAGTTAGACTAAGTGATTTTATTGAATCTGACATGATCAGTCCTGCTGGGTTTTTTTTTTAAAATCCAGTCTTCAAGGCCTCTCCCATAATGGAGGCTCAGTGTGTCTCCTCTGTGGCCTCAGGCTGTCTCAGCCTCTCAGTAGGAATGTGTCTTCATATTATGACCTAAGAGAAATACAATGTCATACCTAAGGAATGCTGGCACCTCTAACAGTGCCATATACAATAACTTTGTCTTGACATCGCGAATGAAAGAAATGTACCACTCCGTGTTTATTTAGAACTTTCCTATTAGGGTTCTGGGTGTTTGTTGTGTTGGACAGGATGGATATAGTGCTGCAATATTAAATGGCAATGAATCTTGTGAAATATATTACTGTACTAAATGTTTCAGGATCATAAAATGTAGGTCTTCGGTTTCATCTCATCAAACCTATAAATCCTCAGGCTAAATGTCCCGGATATCACTTCCAAATTCAGCTTCTGGTGGTGTTTTACTGAGTCCATGTTGCAAGTTTGTGCTCAATCTGAAATGTCGTAGTGCAGTTCCCGTTTTTATAGAACAAGATATCCTTGATGTTTGGCTTAATGTAACCCTTTTCTCTTCTACCCTCCGTATAGATGGATAGAGGCCTGTCTGGACGAGGAGTTGCCCCCAACAACGGAGCTGGAGGAGGGGTTGAGAAATGGAGTATATCTGGCCAAACTGGGCAACTTCTTTGCCCCAAAGACGGTTTCCCTTAAGAAGATCTACGATCGTGAGCAGACGCGGTACAAGGTGAGATTTGAGGTTTTTCATGCTTTAGACCTCCAGTCCAACGCTGGGTAGAGGATGACCGAGCAAATGTAAAGATTTGAATAGACTGGGTGCTAAGGGTCTCTCGATCTGATATTAATACTTGATTATCAGTCTGATATTAGTGGGAAAACAGCATCAGATTATATTGGCCTGCATGGAAAACCTGTGATATTCTCAAGCTAATAAAAAAAAGTCTCTGTAACCAATTGGTTAATTACATGGTCACTTGGTTTAATACCTTTTGAGGTATACCTTTGTTGTCTATTTTAGTAACATAACTTGATCAGACTTTGTCTAACATTCTATAGCACAAAATTAGAAATATAAGCATGGATGATTCAAACTGACATTGTACCGGGTCAATATCAGAACAGTCACTTCTCAAATCAGTATTGTATCGTAAATGAAAAAGTTGCATCAGAACAAGCCCCAAATCAGGGGTTGCATCTTTCGTGGAACCCAGCCAACGTTGACCGGGTTCTTCCTAAACAAATGAATGTCAGGAAATGATGAGCTATGAATTGGGACAGTCTAGCCTTCAGCAGCAGTTCCCACTCTCACCTCGAAGTAACTTTGGTCGCCCACCTGGTTACTTTAACATTTGCATCTAAGATGGGTAATTTACTAATTACCAGTAATATATGTTATGTTTTTATAACCTAAAACTTAGTGCCTTGGCCATCTGGTTAGAAATCGCATTAGCTTTTTATCTCTTTACAACTATGAAGAATACAGTTGATTCGACACTTGACGTCATTTTCCTTTTTATTTCTTGTCAAATAGGAGCCTATATGTGTCTGAAATTAGAAGTGTAAACTAATTTATGCACAGCATAGCTAAAATACATGTGTTGAACTTGCATATTATGATGCTAGCATAAATATCTTGACTGAAAGCTTTCACACTTGTAACCTATGCATACGATTTGTGCATGCTGCATTGCTCTACATACATGCTGTAATGCCTCTGGTGTATTTTCTCAATTTTGTTTCATTTGCCTCATGGGAAAAATAAGTTCTCCTTTTTTATCTTTCTCTATTTGCACAATATTGTAGAAACGTTGTTTTATTTTCACCTTCAAAGTATTCTTTTGCGTCTAATGGTTTAATGATTAATTCATAAATCACTGCAGAAAAAACATATTTTCCATGTCATTATTTTTGATAAATATAGACTATAAATGGTCTCTAAGTTACCTTAAATCAACATTCAATAAATATATGGCAATCAGCAGCTTTGCTTATCTCTGTTCTGTTTACACGCATTAAAATTCAGACACTAGACAGGCTGTTCTGGAATCAATGCAGTGTTTCGACAAAAGCTGCAAATTCTTGCTGAATTATGATTTTGTTGAACAGAATTTGTTGTTAGGAATTAAATGGAAAAGAGCAAAGCATGAATGTAGTATGGTTAAACTGTGGGGTGGCTGTATCATGCTGTGGGCATGTAAACAAAGTCTCTCAGATTTAACGAATCGTACCTCATTGACCTTCTGTCACATTGAATCCCACTAAAAGACACAGATTTCTGCGGGGTTGCAACGTGATTGAATATGGAAAAGGTTCAAAGTATAAATCCTTCTACCAGGCATGAGTGAGCCAAGCTTTTTGGCTCTATAAGATCTCAATTTACAGTTTGCACTGCCAAAATGGAACATTAGCTTTTTCCAAAGAATATGTACATTTTTATCCTTCCATTCTCATGTTCTGCTTTTCTTCTACAGGCGACGGGTCTCCATTTCAGACACACAGACAATGTCATCCAGTGGCTCAACGCCATGGCAGAAAAGGGACTGCCTAAGGTGAGGAGAGTTACACACATACTCATTAACTGACACTCGTCAGTTAGCCACATACATATAAAAAGGTTTTTATCCGTTGGCAAATTCATCATCTGTATCTGTTTTGGACTTCGGAAGCCATGTTCAGTTGTGCCACAGTTATGTAAATGCACATTAGCATTGTGTAATTTCCTATCTGAGCTCATATTCTTCACACATGCTCCAACATGATGCTGACCCTTTTGTCCTCTCTGTTCATTACTGTTCATTTAGATCTTCTACCCTGAAACCACAGACATTTATGACCGAAAAAACATGCCGCGGTGCATCTACTGTATACACGCTCTCAGGTTGGTTCTGACTCTCTTAGATCTTTTCCATTGCTAAGAGTTAAGTAGCCCTGTGTAAATTTGTTTTCATTCTTAGCCCTTCGTAAAATGAACATTAGACTTGAATATCTTGAACATGGTAAAGACTAGATTAATTTTTCCTATTTCCTCATTCATGAAACTGTGGAATAGGGAAGATGTAGTTTTTCTCACATGACTGTAGATTTTAAATTGCTGTCTCTTTTTGTATAGCAATGACCTCATACTGTTTTTTTCCTCTATTTTTTACCATTTAAACAGCCTCTACTTGTTCAAGTTGGGTTTGGCTCCACAGATCCAGGATCTTTATGGAAAAGTAGATTTTACCGGTAAGTGGTCTTGGCCTCTATTTTCATACGTGATTAATTCATTTAAAACACTGAGCATCACAGATGTTGCTTTGTTTGTAAAGATGAAGTCAAGTTTTGAAACCCCGCTGCTGTTATTCACACCATAAAACCCTGGAAGTGAGGAACATGGCAGACTATGGCCAGAAGGAGCAGCTGGAAATGTGAAAGTCATTAGTAACAGTGAGAGCTTTTCCTGTCTGTGGAGTTCCACTCAGCCGCATGTCCCAGAGCCAGCCTCAGGAATCTAACTGTCAAACATAAGCCAGGAACAGTTCGTCCTTGAAGTCCCCCACTTGTCCAACCCCCTCCTCCCAAAAAGCCCATCACCCTTTTTTTCCTATTCTGTTTTTTTTTTTTTTTTTTTTTTTTATTTTCAATGCAGTCCCTGAATTTGTTCCCTCCACTCTGTGCCATGTCTTGTAGAGGAGGAAATCAACAACATGAAGAGTGAGCTGGAGAAGTATGGAATCCAGATGCCCGCCTTCAGCAAGATTGGAGGGATCCTGGCCAATGAGCTCTCAGTGGATGAAGCTGCATGTAAGAAGAGATCAGATATCAATAGAGGGAGGGTCTTATAACTTTAGAGTTAGTGGATCCTGATCTGAGTGCATATAAACAAGCTTTTAGCAGGGGTTGAACATTTGTGTATTCTAAAGTCCTTGGAAAATAGCTAATTTCTGCAGTTTGACCTCATAAAGACTGAAATAATACATTTCTAAATAACTGATAAACAGAGCCAGATAAATGGTAAAATAATGAATGGATATAAACAAGTAACTAAGTTATACTTTGTAAATGCTATAAAATACTAATTCATTCTCATTCTAGCATAAATATGTAAATATATTTAAGATAGATGTACACGGGTCAGAAATTATATGAACAATTTCTGCTACTAAAGTTGTTAAGCTCTTACCTTCCAATTAAGATTTCTGTTAAAAATGTTGTTCCTTTTTGTTGTTTTCCTGTTCTTCATAAATTGTGAGGTTTTTCCCTGAAAACCACTTTATTGTCACATAAAATGGAGCAGTGATATCCGAACATATGCCCTAAGTTATAAAGAGTTTTTTTGTCTCTACAGCACAAAAAATCAACAAAACACATCAAACGCTTTAAATTGTTTGACCGAATTATCTACAGTGAAACAACTGAGAGACAACAGCAAATACCACATTAACCACTATTACTACCGTGTTTAGCATTTGGATGTGTATTTTTTTTTTTTTTTTTTTTTTTTTTTTTATTTTTTTGCACTGTACCACTAAATATTCAAATTCTTTCTCCGACAATTATTCCAAATCAACATAGATGTTTGAAAAGGATGCTAAAATATTTTTCTGCAATGCATACACCTGAATCTCATTAAATTCTTTTATTTTTATAATTCCTGTTCATTTTCATAATGTTGATTGGAATATTTTAACACAGCACCACTGCTGCAGAACTGTGGGGGAAAAAAGAGCCACATCTGATTTAACAGTGAATAGAAAATGATATTTACAGTTTATGCGAGAATCCAGTTGCGGTTAAATGTGTTGATTAGTTGCAGTCAGTGCAGCTTGGTGGCTTTGCTCTCTGTTGCTTATCTCTGTGTATCAACCACCAAGAGGACAGAAACCTGCACTTTCCACAATCCTTCCATTCCTACGTTATAGTTAATGTAATGTTTTGGAATTTAATAGCAGACCTCTCTTCCTACAATCATCAGTACACGCTGCAGTGATCGCCATCAATGATGCCATCGACCATGGTGTCCCAGAGGGCACCCTGGCTGCCATGCAGAACCCCAACGCCATGCTCCTGAACCTGGATCCAGACTCAGCTCAGATGTATCACGATACACTTTACCGAGCAAAGGGGGAGAAGGTGGCAAGCTCTAGAAAACGGGTAAGAAGCTTTTATAAAGACATCTCCAGAATGTTTAAACTTATAAATTAGACGGTGCGCCATTAAAGATGTAAAGACAGTTTTTGGATAAAGTCACTGTGATTTCTTCCAACACACAATAGCATAAATAATAACAAAATTAATTATAAATTATTTAATAATAAATAAGTTCTGCATGGGGAGCTTGCATCATATCCTAAGTGACAAGCTTGTACCCATTTTTCTTTTCAATAGTTTTAACATGTTACTTGCTTTGATACTAAACGTTTATGCAAAAAAAGATACTCAAAATGTTTCTGTGAAAACAAAACATTTATGATCGTTATTTAAATATTACTAGGAATCATAGCTATTTCTTTGGATTAAATTCTTCCCAGTTTGTCAAAAAAATTCAAAAGTTGTGCTGAATCAGTAATTGTGATAGCCTTATAAATAATTTTTTTAATATTTTTATTTAGACTTTTTTTCTCTAATCTGGCCAAGAATAATTTAGATAATCAAGTTAACTTTTTAAATCTTGAAATAAGAGCCTGTTATTTATTAATTATTTTTTTTTACACTGCATGAAAAAAAAACTTTAGGCATAAGAGTATTTTGTTTTGTAATCTTGTAATTTCTTTTTTCAAATTTAATATTCATATTCACTACAATGAAACGGCAGAGACCAAGATACAGTAGCACACTGTGGCAGTTTTGCAAAATAAAATCTGAACAATGTCAACATACGTGGCTCCCAAGTTCTATTTATGTTCTTCAAAGCTGATACAGCATAACATCATGTTCAATTCTGAAGTCCTGCTGCCTGTCAGTCAGTGTTCTCCTATGAGATTTCATGCTTTTATTCTCAAAACTCAGAGTTAAAAGCAAGATGAAAAGAGCTCTTTAAAGATTTGCTATACTTGGCTGCTGGTGAAGGAATAATGCTTTATGCTATCGAGTTAGACCAAGTTAACCTCATAAAAATGATTACTCTTCTTGTTGCGTAATAACTTGCTGATGTTTGTGTTGCAGCAACTGGAAAACGCTGAGGCAGAGCGAGATGTCTACGATGAGCTTCTCACTCAGGCTGAGATCCAGGGCAACATCAACACGGTGAACGGTGAGCTCTACCAGAAAGCTTCAAGGTGGTTTGGAGGTTTTACTGCATGTGACATAGCAACACAACGCAGCGCACTATTACGAAGTGGAGGAAAAGTTGTTGCAGCCCACTTTACTTTGATGCACCTTAAAAAATCGGATTCATTTAATCAGAGCATAAATTCAGGTGTTTCATGAAGGTCTGTTTTAGAACATTAAAGGCACCAACAGCATTACGAAGGAAACTGCATACAGGTCAGAGAGATGATTAAAGCTGGGTTAGGTCATAAAATAATAAGCCCAAGCTTTGCAGCCTAACCACGTCATCTCCATTGTGAAGCACGGCGGAGCCATAAGTCATAAATCTGGTGACAAGGTTCCCCTTCAAGTTGGCCTTGACCTAATGACACCATTCAAGCCAAAGATTTGGAAGATTTGAAAACTCTTCATCCAGTTTAACTTGCAGGTTAGGGTAAAAATCAGTCCCAAGGTTTTCAACGTTTACTTGTACTTTTAGAAGTAATGCACCTCCCAACTATGTGCTACTCCCTGTTCTGTAAAATAAAATGTTATCAAAAGCTGAAGAGGGATGAAAACATTTGCCAGGTCCTGTGTTTCCAGCTGAGTAGTTATGCTATTTTTGTGAAACGCATTGTTGAAAACTGTGCCTTTCATCAACAGTGAGCAATGCCCTGAAGGCAGCTGAAGATGCTCTGATCAGTGGAGAGGAGGACAAGTTGTACGAAGCTCTGAAGGCCATGGGCGTCCAGAACCTGCTGCCTCAGAACAAAGGCTGGTACCTCAAGCAGCTACAGGCCGAGAGGGAGAACAAGGAGCAGGTAGGGTCCAAGAAATGCAAAGATTGTCATAGGTGACATTTTCAAGGTAGTGATCATAACTTCTCCATGCTAGGCGTCTCCTGGAGAAGCTCTGACAAAGGATGAGCTGCAGAGCGGAGTGGATGTGGCCAATGAGATTGCAGCAGGATACCAGAAGAGTGAGAGCTTCACACAGGGGATGTATTCCTTATCCTTGCCTGTTCCTGTCATCAGTCCTAATGTCCTGTCTCTGTGTAGTGTTGAAGGCAGTAGAGCGCATAAATGCTGCCATCAGAGAAGGCGTGCCAGAGAAGACTGTGGAGGAACTGATGAACCCTGACGCTCAGCTGCCTGAAGTTTACCCGAGTGCTGCGGATCTCTACCAGAAGGAGCTTTCATGTCTGCAGCAGCAAAGTGCAGAGGTGACTGCACACACCTAAAGTATGAAAGGGAGTCAACCCGTGGCTTCTGAGGCTGAGTAAAGGAGCATCGGAGCGTATTATTAGTAAAAACTGCTGACTTCATCACACATCAGAACCACACCGAATGTTTGACAGTTTCTACACTTTATTACATAACTAGGGACGATGTGGTCCAGCACAATTTGGTTCTTTATGCTTGGCTTTAGTAGATCTTTTTTTAGTAGACTTTCATCCCTGTATCTCTGTCCATTGGTTTATTTGTTTATCCATGATTTCCCTTTTATATCCATTCATTGTCTGTCTATTTTCATAGATTTTTTTTTTGCATCCATCCATTAGTTTGTTCATCCACGCCTACATTTATTTGCCCAATCTACCATTCATCCATCTGTCCTTGATTAAATACAATCTAAACAGGAAAATGAGCATTCATGTCCAAAATGTTTGGAGATAAATAGGATGTATGAATATTAAGTTTCTTTAAAAGCAGTTGAACATATTTTTAGTGTTGTAATGATCAGTCGGACATTTTTCCCTGCAGTTTGAGACACTTGATGAATTTTGTTGCCCCCCCTGTCTGTCTTTCAGGGCTCCCTGACTCATCCTGAGCTGCTCGTTGCCGTGGAGATGCTCTCCGCAGTGGTGCTGATGAACGAGGCGATGGACGTTGGAGACCGGGCCGCCCTGTGGAGACAGCTGGCCAGCTCTGTGACCGGACTCAGTAACGTAGAGGATGAATATGCTCAGAGGTGAGCGTGAAAGGCTCATGTCTGATCAGGAATGTGTCCGATCAGAGCTCTGCTTCCAGAGGCTTAATGTTGTGTTTGTCTGCTGCTCAGATACATGGATGAGCTGATGCGCCTAAGAGCCGCAGCTAAAGAGGCGGGAAGCAAATATCTGACCTGGAATGACATCCAGGCCTGCATTGACCAAGTTAACCAAGATGTCCACGAGGAACATGAGCGTAAGAAGCAAACTCTTATTGAGTGTTCATACACAACTTTAATGGCATGTTAAGTTGGTTATCCAAACTATTTAATAACTATCAACTAATTTAATGGGCCTAAATGATTACAACAGCTGCATTAATCACTTGCAACTTATTTCTGGTAGTAAATTTTGATTTATTTTCTGTGGCGACTCCCCCTGTCTGCAGGAATTGCTGCCATTGGACAGATCAACGAGGCTCTGGATGAAGGGGACCCCACGAAGACCCTGGATATGCTGCAGAACCCATCAGCCAAGCTCACAGATGTGGACCCGTCCATCGCTCAGCACTACCATGATAAACTGCTGGAGGCCCGCAGGGAGAAGGCTCATGTAAGTCGGGAAGTTATCGTTCAGATAAAGCATCCTGCAGATGGTAGGAAGAGGCAGAGCTTGGAGCCAACCCTCATTCCTTATAGAGCTTTCTCCCATCAGTCTGAAGTCCTTGTTTTCACTCAAAATGAACTTGGTTAGCGGTTCTCCAAGCTATGTGGAAAGCTTTTTTATGAAAATATTTTGGTCTTTGGGGGCTTACCACTCATTCTAATAGTGTTTTGTTTCAGCCAATTGCAGATTCAGATCTATAAATCATCCAGACTTGAAAAGCCTATTAAAGATCAGGGAGGAGCCTGTTTCCAAGGTCATCCTCTTGTATTTAAAAGGGGATTGCGATACCCATACACCCCTCTCAGAAAACACAAGATTAAATGAAAAAGTTTATTGATAATGTCCATCAATCTGATGTCAGGTTGCTGAATAAGTTATGAGGCTCTAAAAGACATGTTATCTTGCAATGCATTGTGGGCTGCAGTCACTACTTCCCTGAGCATCAACTTTTGTTTAAAGCTCAGCTGATTTGGATGCTGTGCTGTGAACGATAGAGACGCACAGCAAAATGCTTGGATAAATGGATCTTACAGAAGGGAGAAATGAGGGGCTGTACTATAACAAAGTGGAGAGTGTTACAAAGCTTCCAGATCTCAGGAAAACACTGTGAATTTAATCCCTATGAGTATGGTAACTGGACAAAAGATTTAAATTGCCTGATGCCTTTTTTAGAAGCTAGGCTTGTTTGATGTTGTCCATGAAGTTAGTCAGGTTGCTAGATTATAATCCCTCTGGATTCAATAACAAAATCTGCTGTTCAGCCGCAAGCTTTACTCTTTAATTTTAAATCCTCCTCTTATTTTTGTGTGGCAGCACGGTTTGGAACCTGCGGAGCTGCTCCTCATCTGCCAAAACTTTCTTCCTAAATAAGCTCCTGTGGTTCTGCGTTCCAGATTAATAAGTCATCATAAGTAATCTCACAGGTCCTTTATTTATTATACACGATGATGCTCATATTTTTCTTATATTTTTATAATTGGCTTCATCCAGCCAATGTGAGAACTTCACATTTATTAGACATCTGAAGAGATCTGAGCTCCTTGGCTTTTCTTCCATGTTGGAAAACTGAAAAAGTTCCACCCACTGTGAAAAGTAAATGGAAAAATACAAAACTTAGATAATATATGTTTTTCTAATTACAGGTGAATCATGTTCTAGATGCTCATTGATTGTGCTGATGTATAGATTTATTGGATCTATGTTCTTTATCAAAAGCAGGTTGTTCCATACAAATGGCTCCAATATCTTTTATCTAAGAAATCCCCAAATAATCAGTCTGAAAGTAAATGTAGTAGTAATGTTTGCAGTTCTACTTTTCTAAGTACTGCAGAATATTTTGTTTGTTTATTGAAAAGGAATGTCTAAAGAAATGAAGTTTTAGGTTACTTTCCCTCAGCACAATAGGTTGTTAATTACATTAGGACTCTTTCTTAATCATTTGCTTTTTTGTGTCTATCTAGGTGTTTTTTAGTGAGCTTTATGCAAACAGTTCATGCAAACCGAGTTGGGCTACAGTTACATCAGGCTTGATTTTACTGCTGCATGCATTTTAACATTGTCAGGGATCTATTTTTATTTGCCTGTGAAAAACCTTAGATAACTGCAATGAATCTGCAGAGGTTAAGCGGCTGTAAAAATGTCTTAAGGAGCAAAAGGCATGCATCTCTGTGGCGTGCAGCAAAGCTTCACATTCCTGTTGTCTTTTTAAAATATCTCTGAATCCGTTTTATTTAATTTTATAATGAGATGATTCATATCTAATCATTTATACCGTGTACTTTAATCATTTAATAGATGATCATATCTAATATGAGTAGACTGTACAACTATTGGTGAAAATGTTCTCCACATTATAGATGCTTGGTGCAGTTTGCACCAGATGTCAGTGTATTTATGTAATTCTTGTTAGGCGTTAAAGAACATCCAACATTTATAAGTGTTTTTTTTTATTATAAATGTGTTTGACCTAATCTGATAGAAAATTGCACATGACTTTATGTGACTCAGGCTTCTAGTAGACGCTTATGTCATGGTGTTGTCAGCCCCCACCCCCACTTCCACTTCCTGTTCCGTAGCCATACAGGATGTGTACATTTGGCTCTGCAGCCTGAGATCTCTGTTACTATTTTCTGTTCAGATTAAGACATTCAGCTTGTTAACCTTGACATGCACCAGGGTGGAGGACTCCAGAGCATCTCTTCCTGTTCTCTCTGACTTATTTGCCTGGGTTATCGTGAGGGGATGAGTGCGGTTCTTGCGTTTAGGGTGTATGCACGGTACATTTGCATGTGATGTCACACTACACAGAAGCCTTATTTGGGCTTTTTTCTGTGTCGCAGAGAGAGAAGCAGAGGGCGAGCTGCAGATAAGCAGGCAGGTGTTTGCCGCAGCTTCACTGCAGAACTGAAGCCAAAACTAGTCGAGAGTTCAATGTGCTCTGCCTGATTCTGTTTTTAGGTTGTGTTAAAATGGAGCTTCTGTTGTATAAGTAAACATGATGAGTCACAGCCTTTCAAAGTACTCCTATCCCCCGAGTTTCTTTCCTTTTTGGCCTTGTTATAACTTCTAACGTATGAATGTTTTATAGGGATTGATAGTGATTAATAAACAACATTTAATTATACAAATAAATGTACCAAAGATGTGAAGGCATAGATATTTAGTCCTCCTAAGGGAATAAATAACCCTTAGTCCCTGCAGTCCCTGGGGGTATGTCTCTACCAGCATCTTTGGATTAAAATGGCTCGAGTTTGGATGGAGGGTGCTGGTAAACATAAGGTAAAGTATTTCTTATTATTCTTGGCTGAATTTAGGTCTAAACTTTGATCCTTTCTAGCACATAAATGTGCTTTGATTGAAACCTTCATCTTTTATCTCTGGTTGTATGTTTAGGGGTGTTTTTCTACTGACACCACAGTCTGAAGTCTTCTAGCAGCTCTAACAGGTTTTCTTTGAGGGTTGTCCTGGATTTAGCTCCTCCCATTTTCCCACGAGCCATAAACAGCTTTGTTGTCTGAGATGAAGGAAAATGGTCACCACAGCATGATGCCCCCTCCACCGTATTGCAGTGTGGGGATGATATAGCCAAGGCATTCGTTTTCTATCACTCACATCATCATCTATATTAACCAAGATGGTGAATTTTTCCTAATCTTTATTCATTGCTGCGTGGATTGTTGTAAAATGAGAATGGGACATTTTGGGATTTTCTGCTGTTTCTTGATCTACTGTTCCCTAACAAACCTTCGAGGCCTTTTGAGGAAGAATGGTTTCTTTTTTTTTTCTTTTTTCAAACCACGATCACATTATTTTTAAGCAATATGAACATTTTCCATGGCGCCTTATTTAGCATAGATCAATCAGCATAGATCTCTTGAAAACTCTATAAATGGTTTCACAAAAAGGGTATGCAACAACATGGATGTGTTTTTCTTACTGATTTGACAGGCGCAGGAAATAACAAGCAGGACCTCAGTTGTTTGATTCCATAAAAGGGCAGAAAGCTGACCGCTCATGGGCACACACTGTTCTCTGGTCTGTAGACCGAGTTAGTGATTAAAGTAGCTCCAGCTTCCTGTCGGGTTTCTAATTGTCAGAGAAGATGAGGTGTTTCCCAGGCAATGGAGCGGGTCATCACAAGGACAGTCCTCATGTCTGAGATGCACTGAAACTGCAAGTTGGTTTTTGCAGCTGATCTGAGGTCAGGAGAGTTGGGACACAAAGAAGCAAGTGTGTTTACTTCATGTGCCTGTGTTTTTCTTTGGTCTCATTAACTCTGCAGTCTTAGAGCTGTTAGTAGGCAGAGAGGCGGGAAGCAGAAGTTGGCTCAGAGCTGAGGGTTGAGCCTAGATAAACAGCAGGAAGTCCTGCCCAGACTCCACTGACTCACAAGTTCAATGTTGGCTCTCTTTAGATTCTTATCACTCGATTTTGTAGCTGCAGCAATCACAACTTTGTGTATTCAGATAGAGGAAGAACTGCTGAACCCTGTACATTTATTGGGAACTTTGATAAAAATGTTTAAATTACTCTCAAATTTATCTTTGAACTCTAAAGCAGAACCCCACAAAAAAGATTGAACCTTTCATTCAATAAAATCTGTTGGGATTCTTTAACAGTTTTTTTACAAAATTGAAGTTGCATCAGTAAATATTATTGCAAACATTGGTTTATTTTATGCTAATACCATAATTTAGTAATCAGTGCATCGTTAGCCAAGTATGCAGATCTACGTCTTCTGATGTCAAGACAAATATAGAAAGTTTTGTTTTTTTTGAGGCCTTTTCTTTATGTGGACCTGTTTGTACAACTTCAATCATTATCAAAGCGAATTACAGAAATAAAAAATACAACAATCTTATCACTTAAATGGAATAAAATGTTTAAATGTGTGGAAATGTTCTAGTGGGAGGTTTTCTAAACAAAGCCTGGTTCTGTTAGCTTCAAATATCTAGATATATTAGTTGCTTTATCCTTCAAACCCATCCTCCTCTCCATATAAATATCTGCATTTATCTTTTGTCTGTTTTTCCCCCAATAAACCTTTCTGTTTCTTAAACTTTGAATATTTTTAATCCCATTAACCCAGTCTGGAAATTTTAAATGAAATCGCAAGCAACGTTCTAGAGATGGTTTCTAAGGAAGTCAGATGAATTGGAGGAAAAAATGTTACAAAGCTGAACTAATTTACCTCTAGAAAGCTTAACCGCCCAAACTCTCACTTCCTCTATTTCCATGATGCAGTCATGAAGTTTGAAGCTACACTTTGTCCTCCTCCTCCTCCTCCTTCTTCATCCAGGCCCCTGCCTGCTTAAGAACCACACCCTGTCTAAAACCTCCTGCCTGCTGTGAGCCTTCAAACAGCAATTACAGAAGCAAATCAAATACACAAACACTAATCTACACTCAGGTTTGTTTACTACTTTCTGTTCATGCGCTGATGTTATCCACCAACACAGCCTTGCCCCCCCACCCCCTGCATGAAACAAGAAGATCAGGTATCATACACACGCCTCCTTCCATGTTACTCATAAGGAGAAGGGGTAGGACATATGGAAGGGGAGGCTGCAACTTGAGGAAATCCTCTGGGGAGCAGCTTTTCTGCAGAGAGAGCGCCACCTGGTGGCAAGTTGACACTACTACAGTGTAGGAAAAACCTTAGGAGACTGCAATTTATGAATTAGTCATTATAAATATATTTCTCCAAAGTATTGTTCCAACCCGTCCTAGGTGGACCAAACCAAAACGTACAAAAATAGTGTGTGAAGAAACTAAGTAGATATGTTGTCAGCTAGTATGACTAAATCAGCTTCTCACATCTCGTTAGGGATTATTTTTCTACGTTTCTTTCCAGTGATGCTGTAATTCATTTAAGTATAATATTATGCTTTCAATAAAAAAACCCAAATGATTTCAGGTAAGGACCCATCACAGCTGATGGTTCTAGACTTTAAATTGGTCATTGCAACAACTTGATCCTTTTCTTTTTAACCATTTTTTTTTGTAGATTTTCCAAAGATATTCTTGCTTTTAAGTTATTTTGAGAACCTGGTTTGGACCAAGCTGTGACTGTAGGCTTGTGGTCTTGCATTTGATTTAAATGTGTTTGTAAAAGAGGAGCTCATGGTCTGCTTGACAATTGCAAGGTACCCAGATCCTTTGCATACAAAAGGTGCTCTCCATTTCACACAACCACTGTTTGCTGATGAGTTGTCTGTTTTTCTGTGTGACGTGTGCATCAAGGACAGACATTTCTACTTCAGTCTTATCTTGTGTTTCATCCCAGCACCTGTAAAGGCCAGACTTCTAAAGCCCGTAGACTCTGAAGTACACTTCTTGTTTATTATTTTTTTTTTGTCATTTCTCTGAGCAGCGCTTGTGCTAACATTTATTAACAATCACTCTGCCTGCTTTTCATGCTGCTGTATATTTTATGGTTCCTGATTTCCTGATATGGTTTTGTTTTTTCAGGAGACTCAGGATCCCTCTGCTGTGCTGTGGCTGGATGAGATCCAGGATGCCATCTTGAAGGCAAACCAAGACACAAAGGATGCCTTACAGTGTAAGGAAACTCCCAGCTATGCCAACTTGTGGTTTCCAATGTTGCTCTTGGAAGGAACTTGTAAATGTTAATGTTTGGATTTGTACCAACAGTCTCGCAGTCCATCCAGGCCATAAATGAGGCAGTTGGTGCTGGTGACCCTGCTCAGACTCTCGCTGCTCTGCGAAATCCTGGAGCAGGACTCTATGGCGTCACCTCTGAGTGCGCACAAACCTATCAGGATGACTTGGCTAAAATTAAAGAGGAGAAGAAGAAGGAAGGTGAGGAGACATTATATTATGTTCGTTCCCGAGTTGGATTCTTGCTATGATGGATTCTTGCTTGATGTCTTTAATGTGCGTAATTATCATGTGGAGACGGATTAAATGAAGTCTGTAAACGAACAAGGATGTATATACATATATATGTATATATGTATATGTATATATGTATATATGTGTATATGTGTGTATATGTATATATGTATATATGTGTATATGTGTATATATATATATATGTATATATGTGTATATGTGTATATATATATATATATATGTATATATGTGTATATATATATATATATATGTATATATGTGTATATGTGTATATATATATGTATATATGTATATATGTGTATATGT
>JAUZNJ010101436.1:9077-21151 GCA_034780135.1 Jordanella pulchra
AAATAAAATCTGTCTACAAGATCTAAACAACAAAAATCACCATCTTTATATGCTCTGGTCTGTTACTTCCTCCCTCTAGTGGTGAGAAGAGGGAAGGACAGAGAGCTGAGTGCTCAGACAGCTGGCAATAATGAAGGTCTGGGTTGAAATATGCTGAGCCACAGAGAAGGCAGGCAAACGCATTCCAGTGAACTAACTACATAACAAGGAACTGCTGCCGCCGCCTCCTGCTACTCTGTAATCTGCCTGAGTGTTGAGAAGGAAAGAGGAAACGTCTACTACTGATGCAACATGGTGAGAAAGAGAAGGCTGGGAGGCCTTTAGTGACTGCAGCACCATCCCATAATTACCTTACCATCAGCCTGTCATTTTAGTGACATAAGATACTGAGCTTAAATGTGCATCACAGCTCAGGAAAAAAAAAAAGACACTTCAGATGACTGAAGAGATGCGGTTGCATTCAGAAACGAACAGCAAAGATCCACAGAAACAGAAGGACCACATGTTCTGAGACAGAAAGGAGGCCGACCTGCAGCACAGAGAGCTTCGTCTGGTTGGAAAGGCTGAGCTTCTCCTGCTCCGATGGATACGCGTTGAAGCGGTGCTCGTACAGCCAGCTGCGGAGGATCTGCACAGACTCCTTAGGCAGGTTTCCGCGGCGACGGCGCTTCCCGAAGTTGCCCCTTCCTGACAGGTCGAGTGGGGAGCCGTCGTCACTGTCCGACATGGCCGAGGAGTGGTCGTGATCCGGGTGGGGGTCATCCTCCAGAGCTGAGGGGAAGACAAGCACTTTTTAGAGCTTTGTGAAATTTCAAACTTTTTCAATTGGTTTTGATTTTTAAAAAGAACTAAAGGACTAAATGAGAACCATGTTCACATATTCTAAAACCCCCGTTAGCCTTTCATATAATATAAACACCAGAGTCGTCACCATTAACCTAGCGGTGCTGTAATACGTTTCAGGCTTCCCGTTATCTTCTTAAAGTCCTACTCTCACATCCTCTTGAAACCTAAATTTAAAAAAAAAAAATCATTTGCTTTCAGTTAGCCCCTCATATCTCTTTGCTAGTCAACTTTTGAACCTTTTTCCAGTTAGACGGTAGCTGTCAGGTCAACCATGACCACTGATCTGATTTTATCAATTTTTTCTCCCTAATCAGCTTTAAATGGGCCAACTTTAAATCATCTTTGGTTTCTATTTGAATCATTGAGCTGCACACCTCACAGACAATGTAGAGAATCAGCATCTAAACCTAACCGGCTACTAATTTAAAGAGGAGACAGCTGAGGTTCAAGCAACTACTTTTTTTTTTTTTTTGAAGTTTGACCACCCCCCACTTCTAATCCACGGTGGGTCAGGGAAGGAAAAAAAATTCCCCACAAAATGGAGCATGCCTGATCCCAAAGGGGAGGGCCACAGAATGCGGTAAATGTCTTTCTCTGGGAGCTGGGTTGAAACCTGACCCCCGGGGGCAGCGCCTGTCCTCACAAAGGAGATTGTGTGCATATCAACATCACAGCAGCCAGTGGGCCCTGGAACCTATTGACCACGCAAAGACGTTTTGGGACCTTAATGGCTCTAAACGCATGTGCAAAAAATGTTGACTCTCCTTTCCAAAACAAAAAGATGAAAAAGAGAGCAAAATGTGAAGAAAGACGCTTCTTTTGTATCGATGACATAAATGCAGGGAACAGAACTCTTCCTGTGGTCCAGGCAGTCCCCTGAAGAAACGTGGTGTACGTGATCTGCAGTGCTGCACTGCTATATGGGTTTTATCCTAAACTAAAGCAGAAAATTAATGGAACTGGATCATTTAAAAAAAAAAAAACAGCAGCAACAACAAAACAAAACATTTAAAAAAAAAAGGTCGCGGCAGCAGCTGTGTGGTAAATCACTGCGGCTGTCAAACAAACCAACTTCTTGTTTTTTTACAATCACACACATGGTTAGGTAGAAAAAAAACAGCCCAAAATAAAGTTTAAGATAAGATGGTCATTCAACTTTTTCTTTAAAACAAAAACAACCCAGATACATGGTCACTTAGTTAAGCTGTTAAAATGAGGTTTAAAAGCACAACTGAGAATCAAAAATGGTAACCGAGCCATCTGGAGCGCACAAAGGAGGCAAGCAAAAACGCTCAGCCTCCCGCATGTCGCTCCGCCAGATGGACAGCACGCCTGCCTCAGGAGAGAGAGGCAGACACACACATATACACACACACACGCACAACTAGCTGGCTAGCTGTCCCTCAAAATTCAAACACAAACACGCTGCATTTGCTCGCAACAAAAAGCTCTGCATACCAGGCGAGAGTCCACGGCAAAAGATAGAGCAGACAGACGCTGAGTTTTTTTTTTTCTTTTTTGTTAGGATAAAAAGCAAGTGAGCGACATAGATTATAAAACACGGTCAGATTGGCGCTCACCTCGTTTCAACGCTTTCATTCTTTGTTGATGGCTCCGCTTGAAAACACGCAGCTGTCCAAGTTGCTTCCACTCACAAAGCGACACTTTCCGCTAAGCCTTCAAGAAGTGTTTTTTTAAGGCGAATTTAAAACCTTTTTCTTCTAGACTGTATCACATAAAGAGCCTCCCACGTTTCCATTGCACTCCTCGCTTTCTGCCAGGATGAATGTTTTTCGGGTCTTTTTTTCTCTTGTCGCTTGCTCCTTTTACCTGCATACACATACAACAGCAGCAGTCAGCGCTTTGCCAATCTTGACAGTCGCAGCTGAAGAGCGCCCGCCTCCACAGACGCCTGTCAACCAATCGCGTTCCTGGATAACTGCTCCTGGAGAATGATCAGCCAATCGCTACCCTCCTAGGGATAGCAGGCCTGCCTTCGTGTTGTTGTGATGGACGGGAAGCATTTTCATTCAAAATATAACGTTTGCAGATCCTAGAAACAGTATTTTTTTTCTTTGTGCATCTCTACACCTCTAACATGCTACAAGGTGAAACTTTTCAGCAAAAGTCACGATTCTCCCCTATTTATTCGAAAATGATTCGTATGATTTAAAAACTGTCTACATAAACCATAAAAATGTGTGAAATAGGCTGTAGTTTCTCATATAAGGTGATGTTAAGAGAAGCAAATACGAGAAAAGAAACATTAAGAATTATTTGTATACCCATGCAACACTTTACTTGTCCTACTCCAGAAATTTAAAAGAAACAGACATCACAAATAAGAGAGTTAAAATGAAACTGCCTAGAATAATGAAATATTAACATCTACATCTGTATGTGGATATTCATACTTGAACATTTTCCCATTTTTTTACAGCCACACACTTCAATGCACCTTGAGATTTTATGGGATAAATGAATACATATTGCAGCATTTTTATGTCATAAAAAAAAGGTTTTCCATTGTTGATTTTTTTGGTTAAAAATTTTAATTTGTGAAATAAACACATATGAATGCATACAAGTGTAAATCCTGACCTGTTCTGCACACCTAGTAACTTTATATTTGCTTTGCTATTCTTGGCAAAATGGCTCAAGCTCAGATTACATTAAATGAAGAGTATAGACATTTTTCAGTTAGTTTTATGTTAAGATTTTGACTGAACCATACTAACTTTTCAAAACACTTTGAGCTAAAGCCACTTGTTGGTTTCTTGCTCTGTATTTAGTCTAATCTATATTTCCATTAACTGAGACCAGCTTCCATGTGTGTAATGAATAAAAGCATCCCTGCCACTTTCATCTTTGCATGCTAATCAAAAAGATGAATTCTGCTCTCAGATGTAACAAAAATAAAAAAAAATAAAAGAATAATTTGATTACCATGAAACATGATGAACATGATCCTTTTAGAAAAGGGTCAGCTATCCAATAATTATCGATCATGTACATTTTTATTCTTCAGACTTCAATTACCTTTTTGCTCTTAAACAACCTTAAAGCAAAGAAATTATGGGTAAAGTATAATTTGTTTTGTTTTCATCTTTAAATCTTATTTTATTTTTGGAAGGCTTCATTCAGCAACACTCTGATTTATTTCCAACAGTAAATTTAAGAAACTTGAGTTTATCAAAGAAAGCACAATCTGACCATGGAGTAAAAAACCTCCCAGTAGACATTTGGCACAGAAATATAAATTTTTGCTTTATTTTGTCCTTTTTTAAACTGCAATAGTTTTCTTTTAGTACAATTTCTGTAAAATTTAGATTTCCACGGTTAAAGACTGATGGTTTTCCAGTGAACAGATTTTTCTGGCTTCTTCTATGATCACTGCTCCCTGTCAAGTCTGCCAGTTTAGGTTTATGACCAATTATATTTTTTTGTTGGCCTATAATCTAAATGCCATTTAAATACATGGATATCAGAGGTCATAATCTGAGGAGAATACAGGGATGCCTTTACACAGCTCTGGCAGCACAAATCAAAACAAAGTCACAATGAGATGCTTGAGAAAGTATCTTGTGCACTTTATTGAACATTGCGCCTTTGCAGTATACATGTCAACAACCTTGAAACTGTATAAACAGGTTTACAGCATCGTAAAAGAGGAAATATTTGATTCGCTTTATTATTTACAGACAATAACTGTATGAAGCTCAAGGAGAGAAATGCAATATATTGTCCTTTCAATAGCAAAGATCCCCTTTACTCTGTATTGCACATACTTTATTGTTAACAGAGTGAAGAGAACGGTAACCAAGGTAAAACTCTCCAAACAATGGGCCCACATATTCACTCACAGCACAATCTGGTTTCTTTCAGCTTCGCTGGATGAGACACGTCTTAAATATTACTCTAAAGTATAGATGCTAGGTATTAAATTATGTGCTTACTTCATTAAAATGCTTATTTGCAGACACTTTTTGCTACATCATATCTCTGCTGGAATGAGCATGGCCTCTGTCCCTCACCCCCTAACTTACTTCATGGCCGAGATGAACAAAGCAAAGATGGAAGCGGAGCTAGTTTAGATTTCACTTTTGTTTTTGTTTTTTATCCCTTTCCAGACTTTCCAAGATGCGTGAAGAAGAATGTTACGCCTCGGCTGAAGCAACCTATTTTTTTTAGGCTTTGAAGCATTTCGCCTCTACATTTTTAAAGAAAACTAAAAATAGTTTGTATCTAAATGCAATAATGCTTAAAAGTGATAAACCCTTTTTCCTGTAATGACATTTTTTTAGAGCACGGGATTCTGACAGAAGGGATAGAGTTAAACAGATTTAATGCTTCTTATGGACAGCCAATGAGAAACACAGGAATCATTTTCAGGAGAAAAAAACGACAAAAAAAAAACTACTTTATAATGAAACCTGAAGAAAAACAGGTTGCTGTTTGTGCATTAGGCCGATCAAAGATGGCCGTTCTTCAGGAACAGCTGTGAGTTACAACTGCAGATGTTAGGGAAATAAATAAAAGACCATAACTATTTAAAACATCAGTTACAGCTTTTCAAGAAGCTAAACCAAACTGAGCCAAAAGAAAAGGACAAAACGGGAGGCGAGGAACACAGGAGGATTTAAAAAGAGGACTTTACTCTTGGCTTGAACAGAAAAATATGTTTTCAAAATAAAACAGGCAATCAGGAAAGTGGCAGGAAAACCACTAATAGTAAAACTAAAAATATAAAAACTACTTTTTAGTTCTAAAATCATTTTCTGTGTACATTTCCTTGTCTATCCAAACTCATGCAGCCAACAAGTAAACTTAGTGAAGAGGGAGGAGGACACAAAGGACTGAAGAAAAAGAATGGTAGAAAGTATCAACCCCATATGCATGAGGATCATTATCACCCCCAAATCACTTGCTTTACAGCAACAGTCCAGCCCCCCCACAGTGCAAATATGCGGCCAATGGATGACTCTGCTCAGGAAATGGGTCTAGCTCTGTTTCACCAGGTCTGTGTGTTTATTGGAGTAAAGCATTGTTTACATGCATGAGATAAGGTTTTGCTTCGTTACTGCAAGCATGTCGTTGCCAGGTTTTGGTGTTTCACAGTAAAACAGACGTATGGACATGTTCTACCCATCTTCTGTGTATTTTAATCGCTGCGTTGTACATTAACCTGCATTCAAGGCAGACTTTTATACAAAGCTGGCGAACAAAAGGATATGGCTTAAAATATAAGGCTTTAAACAGATTATGTTGAATCAAATGGAAGATATGTAATCATTTTATAGCTGGTTTGAAGTTTTTAGAGGTGATCATGAGTGAATAAATATAAAGAATTGGGTTCAGCAGATGAAAGACAGCTGGAAATATTCATTCTGATAAACCGCCGGTCAAATCAAGTCAAAATCAAATCAAGCTAATGGCAACTTTAGAATCATACAAAAGGCTTTCAGGTGCTAACGACGCTCCCGCCTGCAGAGTCAAATGGACCGGGGGTGTTGATGGCAGTCAGGGAATTGCCTATTGACACCCCACAGCCACAGTCCTTGCTGAGAATCACCCACAACAGGCAAACATCACAGACAAACAATAGCCGGCCATCAGGGCAAAGCTCTTACCAGGGCCATGAGAAGAATGGAGCTCGTTGGGCTTTTCTCATTCAAAGCTGGAGGCTCAACCTTGGGTTGCAAGTTATGAGAGGGAAGCTCTGCAGTAGACAAATGAAAACAAGTTGCAGCGCGAGCGTTTGACCAAATTATTTGGGACAGGAAAGTTGTTTGCTTTCGATCAGCATTTGGAAGACATATCAACCTCATTGACAGATGTTGGCCTTATCTCTACTCACAAGGGGATTTAACACTGATAAAAGAAGATATTTCACTTCAAGTATCCTCAGTTTGCTAATCAAATTCCTGCAGATTGTGATGTTTGTTGACAAAAGCATTCAAACTTTGTATTATTTTGTCATGTTGCAGACATACAATGCTGCATATTCTGGTGGAATTCAAGCAATTTTGTAAAGTGGACGGAAAGTGGAAAAACAATATCATATTTTCTATCTCTATTCTAATAGGCTTATATTTGATGCAGTGCAGAAGCAACTCAATATATTGATAAAGTCCACCATTGAGGGATTTAATCTGAGCATGAATCCAGTGGTTCTTTGAAGGCCTCAGAGAACATTAGAGAAAATTAAGGAGATGAAGGAAAACAGCAGACGGGTCAGAGAGGACAATAAAAGCACTGTCATGCTTACAAAAAAAGAACAAATAAATGGACCGCTGTTTAATTGATCTTTCAAAAACAGTCAAATACAAGGAGATTGTTTATTGGAGAAGCAGCCAACTACGTTTATGATAAATGAAGAAGTTGCAGAGATCCTGAGCTACTAGTGAAAAAAAAAAAAAAAAAGCCCTGAAAGTCTTTGAAGTCCCATAAGAACCGTGAAAGAGACGCAGCAAACATGTGGAGGAAGCTTCTCAGGTGAGTGAGAACAACACTGAACTTTTGGCCTTCATGCAAAATGCTATGTGAGGCAGAAAATTACCACAACCCCCCCTCATCATAAACCCTTACTGCTGTAAAACATGGTGGTGGTAGCATTATGTTATGGGCTGTTATTTTTATCTACAGGGACAAAAAAAAAGCAGCTACAGTGAAATATATTAAAAACAAGGATGACAATGTGTTTCCCTCCACTCTACAAACCTGCCCTACTTTGCAACCATAGCAAACTTCTATATTACAATTTGTGGTTTTAACTTGGGATGCATCAATCCATATTTTTCAATTCCAATCCGATTGCAATACTTCAACTTGATATCTGATATCACAGCTCCCTTTAATGTTCTCATCATTACTGTTGTTTTTTTTTAAAGAAACTCCTTTCTATAAGAAAATACATGCATGATTGTACAGAAAAGTTTCACACAAAGAAACATGAGATCAGTATAAGGTGAAAAAAAAGGAAGATATAAAAAAAAATTATATTCAATTCAATCCTATGAAACAAATATTTACCTGTAAGGGTTCAAACAGTGTTAAATTAAAGATGGAAACCTGTGAAGAGGTCTTGCCTCCTCATGGATTGAGCTCATTTTAACTGATAAAAGATCTAGATTTTCCATTGATATCAGGATCAATACTGATATTAATGTCAGATCTGTGTATCTCTAGTTTCAACACGGTGTAATGTAAAAAGGTTCAAGAGGTATGAATACTTTTTCAAAGGACCGTTGATGCAGAACAGGGCAGGGAATAGTCTTTCATAAATCTCCATTCTTTTGAAAACTGGTTTGTCATGTAGGCGCTGTTGCCCTCCTGAGGTCGGAAACAATTCTTTTCCATTAAATTAACTCTCTGCGTCAGAAAGGGCAGCGTGGTGGTTCTGAACGCTGGGCAGCTCTGCTGAAGCTTCCTGCCTTTTATCCTAATGTTAAATCTGCAGTACATATGTTGCTGTGGGTAAAGTCCACTCCCATCTGTTTTCACAGTCAACTGTCGAGTTTCCCTTCTGCTGACATTTTATTACACGAGCTGAATAGAAAACAGTGAGCTTATCTTTGGCTTTCCTCAAAGACAGAAAAAAGTAAAATGAATAAATGATAAAAAAGGACAAGGATTTATAATTTGAATTGAATCAAAAATAGATTATGTTTAAAAAAAAACAGCAGTTGTGTGGAGAGTGGAGAAAAAGGTGGATAAATTTGTTTGGATGATTTTGGTATTAAATGGGAAGTAAAAAAATAAACGTTAAGCAGCATGCTAGCTGAAAAACCTCAAAGCCCTAGATTATTGTAAAATGTGCAGGTTTAATGTTCGTTTATGGTACTTAAAGCACTAAAATGTACAAAAACAGAAAATACCCTAAATATCCATGGATCTGAAGTTAAAACACAGAAATGGAAACAAGAATTGTTGAAAGGAAAAAAAAAATAAGGAGTAAAACTACTTTTTCATCTAAAGCCATCTATAGCCACGGTGTTTAGATATTTTTATTATTTTATTTATCCTATATTATATGTTATATGTTTTATATGTTCATTATCTGTTTTATGTTGCACGATTGTACTATAAAAAATTCCTAGTTTGTGAACTCCTTCACCAACAATGGCAATAAACCTTATTCTGATTCTGATTCTAAAAATCATAGTCAGCCCTTATAAAAGCTGACACTTCCATATCTGGCTTTGTTTAATATGCGCTTTCATTCAAAATAATAATAAAGAAAAAAAAAACAAAAAAAAAACCCACAATGCTAAATTCTTTGACACAAAAAGATGTATGCAAATTTGTAGGAACTATACAAATATCTGTTCAGACCTCAGTTTTCTTTGTCAACACCCACAAATATTCAGAACAGCCTGAACTAAACAGATTGTTTTCTAGCCGAAATCAACAGGTAAAGAAAAAGAAAGAAATACAAGGAAGACAGATTGGGGGGGAGAGAGTTGTGTGTGCAATTCGTCTGATGGCCACAAGGAGGTGCTGTGCAAAGCTACAAGATGGCCAGTGATTGGGAAGAGAGAGCAAGAGAGTGGGAGACAGAAGCAATGATGCCTACCTTCTGTCTGCTTAATAAATCTTAGAGCCAAGATATAAGAACTTCTAAACAGTCTTCATAAAGAGTTTTTGAACCTATATTCATAACTTTATTAATATTTTCTTTTATGATATCAAGAAAAAGTGACAAGAAATGATTAAGTTCATCAGCTGGCATCCTGAGAAGAGGAATCTTCAGCTTCATTAGTTTACAGTCTGTTATAAATGGTTCATTATCATTTGCAACCAGGACCAGCCTATGATTATGTTAAAAATATACCCATTCACTGGCACTGCTCCTCTACACACCCCTTCCTAACTCACCACAATTCATCTGACCTGAAAAAACATCCTCCTGAATTTTCTCTCTGTTTTTTTCTCTTTTTTCCAGAGACAACAATTATCCATCCTCCGATCCTTCCTGTCTCTTCTTCTCAGAGGCGAGTTTGGGCCTCGGGGACGTAAATTTCAATGCTGTCCGCGCTCTCCGTGGCAGAGTTCTGGCGAAACGAGGCAGCCTTCTTTGCAGCCAGCAGGCGTTTGCGAGCCTCCTGTCTCTGCTTTTCAGCAGAGGCTGAAGAAGATGTTGAAGAAGAGTCGGCGCTCTTCTCGCGGGCAAGCGTCGGCCGCGTCTTACTAGGCTTCTTGGATGCAGGAAGGGCTGCCTTGTCCTCGTTCTGAAACGAGTTTGGAGATAAAATGACGGAAAGAGCGTGTTAAAATAAAATATAATCAGGGTCCTGTTTGTTTTCTTCTGCTTAGACAAGTTTGACAAGAATCAGAAAACTGTTTCGTCTTTCCCATTTATTGACTGAGACAAGATGTAGGGAACTGGACGACTGACAGAAAAACACAGACAGCATAGAAAGCTACATACAGGAGGTAAACATTGAGAAGGACACATTTCCAACCATTTGAAATGGAAACATGACTGGATGTGAGCTGAATGTTAAAAAGGGTCACAGGACAGCCACCACATTTACACTGATTTGCAACAAACAGCAGGTGTTCGTTACTTTGCCCCTTCGCCATGCCGTACTTCGGATTTCTATTTTTCCTCCTGCCTTTTCTAGAGTTTTAATTTGTTTTCTTTAATAGAGCATCTTTTAACCAACTAAATGTCTTAAGATGGTTCAAAGATCATGCATTTCAGCAAAATCAATCGATATGCTGCTGGTATGAACAGGATGAATGGATTACGCTTTAAATATATATCAGTCTGTCTACTATTACATGCTTCCTTGTGAATGGGATTAAATTGCTAATGGAAAGATGTTGCAGTTCTACTGCTCCAAGTGGCATCCGGGGGTTACTATCATGGCCTAAATTGCCAAAAATTGAATTAAGAAGAGATATTAAGAACAACAGTGTAAATTGGAGTCAGTTGGGTTCATAAAAATAGAGGAAGAGTTTTTTAAAAACAAAACCCTCCAAGAGGATGGACTTTTCTCGCAATAGAGAGTAAAAGCTGAACTGAAGTTTTAATTTAGGCAATTCTTAAATTATTCTCACAGCCTGGAATCTCTGCCTACATAAATTATTTTAAGTATTTTTGTAGTAAAACTTGTCTAACGTTAGATTATGTGTCTGCTATCGTTGGAGGAATAACGGTTTTCTTTCAAATTGCTCCAAACTACAAATTCCTCCCCCAGACTGGAATTGTATTCCTCTGTAAATCTTTGAAAAGAAAAGTAAAAATCCCCATAAAAAGCACCAGAACTTTATATACAAAAATCAAACTCAGCTAACAAATATTTGTAATGATTTGGAGGTGGATGGATCTATGGGACAACAAAACAGCGACTTCTTCCAGCAGAATGTTCAGTTATTTTGGTTTCAGACATCATTACCTCCCGTATATCTGACGGCATATTAGGGCAATTATCTCCCAACGAAAACCTCCCAAATTCTGAGATTAATTTAAATTATTTTTCAGTTTTTGATGTTGAAAAATCTTAGATTTTTACCAAAAAATGTAGATAATTATTGCAAAAAGACTTGGAAATTCTTTGATATTAAAAAGTTGTAAAGTAAAGTAGTTTCTATGATTAAAGGCAAAAATGTTTAAACTACATGTTCTGACCTTGTCAATTCAGAAGTTTGTAAAAAAAAAAAAAACAACAAAAACCCCCCAAAACAACCAAAAAAACTTGCATAAACAGTATCAGAGAAAGCCAGGTGTTAGCTGAGATTTTAGCAAACTTCAGATATTCCCAAAAGAAAGTCCAAAATAATCGAATATCATAAAACTTTTTGGGCTTTTTTTCCCCTTCATCTATAATCGTTAAGAACAAAGAAAGGACATAATGTATACTAAATATTTATGTGTAGACGTGAAAGAGAGGCACGACTTGTAGAAGAGGCAAATTAACATAGAGCCACAAAAAGCAGTTAACACAGAGTTCAGTGCAGAAGCTGGAAGTCTGAGACGTCAAAAACAAGACACAAAAATAAAAGGCTACATTAAGACGAATGTAGCCCGGTTAATGAGCAAAAGCAAGATTGCATTTGGTCGCATTAACCAGTGTATCTTAGCCATGCTCCACTGCAACACAGAAATATGCATACAGTTATGGTCAAAAGTTTACATACACTTGTAAAAAAAACATAATGTCATGGCTGTCTTGAGTTTCCAATAAGTTCTACAAGTCTTATTTTTCTGTGATAGAGTGATC
>JAUZNJ010101447.1:0-21150 GCA_034780135.1 Jordanella pulchra
TATATATATATAACAGTAGTATATTATATTATATTATATAATAGTAGTATAGTATAATATACGTACATACGTATATTACGTACGTTTCATGATAGGATAGAGAGACTGGTTATTTTACAAGAAGATTAATTTATAAAACATTTTCCTAACCTCTTGCTTTAAACCTTTTACATGAATCAGTCTTTATGTCCAGATCAGTCATAGAGCTTTTCTAAAATGTTTCGTATCTAGTTGCTGCACGGTAATGCCTAGACATGACTGAGGATGTTAATACCTAATTTACAAATAAATACGTAATTTACAAAAAAATCTACAAAGTAGGAAAGTCCATTTGTTTAAATAAAATAAAGCAGTGAAATCCATTGATACAACATTTCAATATATCAGGCTAAAATTAAATAAGCAGAAAAACAAATGATAATTCAAAAAATAAAGATTAGTTTAACGCTGTGAAACAAGAGTCATTCAAACTTTCAAACATTTTCAGATTTCGAGGTCTCAAATGGTAAGAAATTAATTCAAAGAAGACATACCTGTTAAATGTGGTTCCTACATATTAAAACAGACTTTGCACCCAGTACTGGGTTGTTATAACAGTGAATAAGGTGCTATTTCAGTTGTGCAGAAATATGCATGAATGTTTATTCTAAATTCATGCCTCGTGATGTTCTGCAACACCTTTGCCGTTGAGCCTTTAGCTTTGCACCTGCTGCATAATCTTCATTAGGTCATTGGGTGCTTCTGAAAGCTGCTTAGAAAACCCACACATAAAAGCAGTGAAAGAAAAGTATTATTTAATTATTGAAAAGCTTTGTTCTAATTGTACTAATTGGCTTCTAGACAAATGTGCCCCATTTTCTGAAGTATCGCCTGTAATTGTTCTGAACGTTTTAACATACTCTACCCCATAAAATATTTACATCATTTATTGGCCACCTGCATACCCAAACTGGTGAAGTGCAGCTAACAGGGCTAAGTACCAGGTGGTAGACAAATTAAGAATAAGTTAGATGTTTAATATGTGACTGAAACTCCAACTTTACCTATTCATTGTAGATTTTCAATGTAATCTATTGCACCAATTAATCTCATTCTCTTTGCTGTTATCAGTGTTAATCAGAATACTGAAGAGGTAAAAGTATCTAAAAAAAATGTTTTTTTCTGATTATGACTGCTGAGTACCCCTTAAGTGAGAGCTTATACCTTAAACTGTCAACTTAATAACTCAGCTCCACTCTTATCTTGGTCACAGAGAAGAGATTTTCTGTTCAATGTGTCCCTTGGCCAGACTGTAAAGAATTTTAGGGGACCCCCATTAAGGATGTGTTTGAAAGATTACCATGAAGATGGGCATTAATAATGTGGCACACCATGTAACAATAAAGGTTTTATTGATAGGTTCTTCAGAGGCTTCTGTAGCATATGGCAAGACTGGAAAAATATGTCTACAAGAAGAAACCCATGGAGCCCCTATAATTTGAAGAGGTTATTAGTTTTTCAACATTTTTATGGATGTAGAGATGCATGCGTGTGTGTAAAACCAAAAGGTTCCTCATATTCTTTTATCTGTGAATTCAAGTTTTAGCTTATGGTACAGTATACTTGTTTTATAAGGAAGGGCTTTATTGATTAAAATGAGAAGTAAACGTTTGTATTCATAAACATCATGGAAAAGTGATTATATAACCGAAGATAAGACACTGTTAAATAATAATTTCAGAATGCTAATATATAAATAATAATTAAATATAGAGCCTTAAAAATGTTAAAGAATTGCTTATTCTTTAATGTAAAATAACCAATTTCTTATTTTGTTCATTTTTCCTTTAAATTTCAATTAAGTTTATTTATGTAGCGCCAAATTAGCACTTCATAATAAATCTTCAGTCTTCATTTGCTTCCACGTTGTGTAAAATCAGTAGAAACCAGTTTATACATGCTAAGTGGAAAGAAATTCCGAAGTTTATTTTAGAATATTTTTTAAATATTACTCATGTGAAGTGTGACATGCACATTTATTCTCAGTGACCCAGAGCCTCTGACATTAATTTGAAATTGATCTATACCTGAACTGTGTATTTCTAAAACATAGTAATGTTTTTCTTTACTTTGTTTTTGTCTAAACAAACCATCCAAGTGTCATGTTTGGGTTTTTGAGCTGTCCAACCCACATGCAGAACACCAAAAACAGAAGAGCGTTTTCAAGTTAAGATATTTATTGACAAGTTTTGACTGGTTAACGAGACCAAAGCCAGGTCCAGGGGGAAACAAACCAGCAGGAACTGTCACTGGGAGAGAAAGCAGACTGGTGAGTTCAAGGCACGTGGGAAAACTCGGTGACAGAACGTTTTGGGTTGTTCTTACTGTTGGTGGAAGTTGAATTGTCATCAGAGGGGGGTTCTGGTGTCTGGGGTCTTAGTATCCAGTGTGAGTCCAGAGGCAACGGAGGAGTGCGGTGGGAAACAGACTGGTCAGCTCTGACTGAACGGTGACTCCAGGAACAGTTGTGCTGCCAGTAGAAGGGCTTTGAAGATCCAGGTGAACAACGAGAGAAGGGCCTGAGAGTTCGGGCATCCAGTAGGTAAACACCATGGCGTCACGAGGGGAGAGGCTCACAGAGAAAGCCAAGAGCAGACGGCAATCCAGACTTTCAGAGAGAACCTGAAGATAAACACAAGGAGTTAGTTTCTTGTGGAAACTTAACACAAGGAGATCATTAGGGAAGCTTGCAGCTCAGGAGGCTTTGAGATACCATCAGATAGCAAACACTCGGCTCAGACTACTGGGCAGCAGCTTCTAAAGTACGCTGGAGATGATAAGGGTTGATTAGAAACACCTGAGCTGCTGGAAGCCACACCGCACGTCCAACAGCCCCTGGCGCCATCTGGTGGAGAGAAAGGAAAGGTGCACAGGAGAGAAACCCACACAGGAGGGACTAAGAGTTCCAGATCATGACACCAAGTGCCAGCAATACTGTATGTTTAGGGGTGTTGTCCTAGTGTAAGTTAAACCCTGCTCTGTCTTAAATGTTTTACACACTCCAACAGGTTTCATCTGTATTTCCAACCAACTTCGATCAACACTGACCAACATCCCTATACCATTCCCAAAGCATGATGCTGCCAACGCCATCTACTGTGACAAGGACTGTGTGTTTTTTGTTAGTTCGTTTTTCACTTTCACCCACACTAAACTGCTGCATTCGGAGAGATATTAACAGTCGTTGTCCTGAAGTTGTATTTAGGAGTATGAGAAAATGGAAGCTGAATAAAAATAAACAACAAACTTGTTCAATAAAAAGTGAAAATCATGTAGAATTTTCAATTTTACTGTGGATTTTTTTCTTTGAATTCGTTTTCTGGACAATTTAAAAAGTTTTAAATGAACAGAACATAAGAAAAGTGAAACAGAGAGAAAAAATAACACTGTGGAGGCATAACAAAGGCTTTTAAAGAAAAGCTGGACAACAGACTAAAACTTTTTCTTTTACTTTCCATTTGTGTTTTTGTCAGGGGAGGGTTACATCCAGCACAGGGATGGTGATCAGATTTGTACTGAAAATTTAGTTAATTTGTATGGCAATCTTGTTTTACAAAAATAACTGTAAGTGGTAAAAGTTATATTAACAAATTTTGAGGTAGTAACACATATACGTACATAATTTGCCTTTGTCAATTCTCTGTAATCCAAGCTCATGGCAACTACAAATTTCTGTGGTTGCACATAATTGATTAGCTTTGAGATATTTTCTGTTAGTATCTAATCAATTCATGTCATAGAATAATTGAAGAAGAATTTGATGATGATTTTAGAACTCAATGCAAACAAGTTATTTTTAATACATGCAGACATGTTGGTTATTTTTTTTTGTTTGTTTTTTCAACAAAAAAATACTAAATATTATTAAGTGGAAGAAAATTGTTTATTTATTTATTTATAATTTAGTAATACTTGTGAGGTATGAAGAAACATGTGACATTCAGATTTTTATTTAGCAGTTTCCCCCATGAAGCAAGGATCATATTTGAACATCAGAGTTAAGGTAATGACTTTGATTCTCAACCGATTCTCAACAATTATTTCCTCTACATGCAAAGAAATTCTTATAAAGATCTATAAAGAGCAAAAGGTACATGTAATGGTGGGTAGGCAGTCTGCCCTCCTTCTCCTGATCCTGGTTACCTCCTTAACCACCCCCGACAGTTTTCAATTTTTCCTTATCGGGTTGGCCCTGAAGTAATTTTTGGGAGTTTTTTAAATTGTTTTTTATTTCAACTGTCTAGCCCCTGTCTCGTTTTTGAACATTGGAATATACATGTGTATTCTACACAAAGAACTGTTGCTAAACAAAAGACAGAACCTATGTTTTTCTTGGGAAACAACATGTATATACCGAACCACCTTGATGTCAGATATGTGCAATTCCAATTTCGTCACTTCATGCATCATTTAAGCTTTTCTTTCCCTTCTGACTTCTCGGCTTATCAATTTATTCCTTTTTTTTATATATCCTTCACCTTCTTGTGTTTTTATTTGTTGAATTTAAATGTGACACATTATTTGCATTCATTTCTGTACAGAATGGAAAACATGAAGTCAGTGCTCTGGCTGGTACAGTCTATTCTTGTTTATCCCCCAGCATTTATTTCTACTCTCCCCTATTTAACATGATTTGGGCAACCTGTTTGTTGTCAGATACAGTTTGTTTTACTTTGTGTTTTCCTTGCTTTTTTATTTATCATTATGTGTTTGTTGTTTCTTGTTTGTTTATGCTCTGGAGTGAAGAGGCTTGGTGTTTTTCTTTGTATAAACTGATGCTCAGATATGAGGCCTGCAATACTTTTAATATTCTCCAATGTATGTGGTTTATTTCATCAAAGCATATAGCATTAATTCCAGGAGTAAACACAGGGGCTTGTTGCTATTGCATAGAAAAGCAGTAGATATCCTATTTTAAAATGAATGTTTCTGAAGAAATGGCCAGACAATTAGTGGCTGAATCAATAAAAAAGAGCAAATCCTAAATCTATAATCACTTTAAATAATGCTGAATTAACTGAATCTTAATCAGTTCGGAAAGAGGGCTAAAATAACATTACATGATTAAATAAGCTTTTAGTATCACTGAGTATTTGAGTCACATATTTCCACAGATGTTCAGTATAGATGGAGTTGGAAGACCATAATCCCATGAGATGAAAATTTTCTACATGTCCAAACACTGTAATAGCCTGGAATAGCAGATGAACAAATTATAAATCCTATAGTTTTTCTGTAGAGACGAGCTGGAATATTACTTTTCAGTAGCATCATGTCTTCCTACACCATTAAAATGGAAGACAGATATACACATTTTGTGATGTTAAGTATTACATGGGCTGACATTTACTTGGCTTTAAAAATAATACCTGTGTTTCGGTATGTTACAAAGTCGAGGTTTACAGACATAAGGTGCTATATCTAAACTACATTATATTAATTTGAACATCCAATATTAAAGACTTTGATGTAAGTTACACTGCAGCACATGGAAACCATCATAAATCATACAACTGTAATTTTGTAATTTGTTTTTTTAGCAACTGGCAGAACAGGAAATCTTGCAGCAGATGGGGGCGGCATCAGTAGAGGCTTGATCTTAAAATTGTCAAGCCTGTATGGAATTAGATGAAGAGTCAGAAACTACAAAGATGACTTAGATCCACAGAGGTGGTGGCAAATAGTCGGGATGTGCAACCCACCTGTCAAATATGTAGAAAACCTATTAATGAAACTGTGTGATGGTTATAAACCTCCTTTGGGTTAAAAAGGAAATGTTGGCATCAAAAAAGGCCTTTATTTACATACTAAGAAATCTTCTCAAAATGTTTCTTTAATTATTAATACTTTACACACAATAGAACAAAACTAATTTTCTTTTGTATTTTTCCATTCCATCAAATAAAGAGAATAGGAGAAATATGCAAGTACTGAAGGAAAGAAGAACTTTTCTTCCATTATCTATCACAGGAGTGGAATGCAGAACATTTCCTTATTGTTGGTGCAGAAGACTACAAGTTTTACCATATGGAAAAGGAATGCAAGGCCTTTGAGATAATGTGAAGCTCTGTGATGGCAGACAGTGAGCAGAGTTTCACCATATGCCCTCAACCTCTGCCCTTTAAAATCGTTCTATGTGAAAGCAAACACTATCAGAGTTACTGATATATAAATGTCAAGCATTTCAGCAGTTAGAATAGTTTACATGGAGACAATGGAGACTCATAGCAGCTAACCGTAACATCTCCAATGCATTTTTTTTCAATTTCTGATCATTTTCTAGTATTTGCCACGATCCCAGAGCTTTTGTGCCCTACTTCTTCCCTTTGTTTCCTCTTTCCCCATGAACTGTCCACTTATTTCTTGAGGCCATTGGTGGTAATCTTCAATGACAGTTGCTGAGGACACTGGCTGCTGGGTGTTTTATGATGTAATGATCCCTGCCATTGCCTTTTAAGTCTCTCTAGTCTCTTGAAGGAAAACATAATGGATGGTAACAGGCCAAGTATAAAGAAGCATAAAGAGGAGCAGTGGATATGAATAGAACAAAGCTTGAAATAGTCTCTGGTTCTTATGTGCAATTGGGAAATTAGCCAGAGACTTGCAGTCTGTCCCACATCTGCAGAGGGTTTTGGACAAAACTTTCAGTCCCGTGTTGCTGACGTAAAGCTGCTCAGCATTTGGTTGCATAGGACAGTGGCTACTCTGTGAATCCCTGCTACTTGAATGGGTCTAAGCAAAGAGCTATGAAACATGGCTACACAAGAAAAGGGCATGCATGCTTACCAAATGTTTTGCTGTTAATTAAATGTCACATAGGCTTTTAAACAGCATGGCAGAGAATAGAGTTCATTAAGGCGTCGCTGCATGCTGCATACAGAATCCTGATAGATTTACAGAGGTAAAGCAGCAGGACGTGCAATGCCTTTCTGATCAGTCACATCAACTGCATCTTCTTGTAGCCCAGAGTTAAATAAAGGCAAGATTGTTTGTGCAAAAAGATATGAAAAAGAAAAGCCCTTCCAGGTCAAAAGTCGGCCCTATAAAACTATTGTACATGTCACCATGCTGCACTGATTTTCACCCGATTGATGTTAAGCACAGCTTGAAATCATGTTTTAGGGAAAGACGGCAGAAGGGTGGAACAGTGGTTAGCAGTGTTATAGATCTCACCATCAAAAGAACAACCCGTGTGCTGTGTTCTTACTGTGCATGGGCTCTTTTTGGATGCATCTGTTTCCTTGCACATTCAAAACCTATGCATGTGAGGTTTATTAGCCACTCCAAATTGCCCTCAGGGTGTGTTCGTGTGTGTGTGTGTGGGTGTGTACTGTATGGTTGTCAATCTCTCTGATATCGTGGTCACCAGTCCATGGTGTACCTTGCCTCTTTTTTCATGATTTGATGGTTCAAAAGTATGTAGCTGTCTTGCTATGTTCAGAACATTTACATCGGTTCTTGTTACTGATGTCAAGAAAATTGCATGTCCCTCTAAAATGAATTAACTTTGTGAATGAACCGAACTGCTGGAGATAGAAACCACTTCCCCTCACCTTCCTGTTATGATTATCATATGAAAAATGGATGGGAATAAAAAGCTGAGCATGTTTTAGGAAGGAGATATATTAAAGTAAAACTAATGTGTTGGAGAGCTTGTAGTGTAGTCATTACATTTTGCATTTGTACGCGCAGAAAGTGGGCAAAAAATGTTATTTTTTCCTGCATGTTTCCTTTGTCTTTGAAACAATCAGTTAAGCAAATAGCTACTAGAATTTCCTGTTCATATTACTCTTTCTACTATACTTTGCAATTTACTTCAGTGGGAAAAGCACTGAGTGGACAGAACTGTTAATGAGAACCACAGTAAACAACTGTGAGAGCAGACCAGTGAAGCTAGCAGCAGGAGGCTGACAGGCTGTGTGGATAAACAAACAAACTTGTAGAGAGAGGAGTCCTAAGAAGCTGTCACACTGCTTTTGTGGTCACAGCATTTACCTCATCTTGGTTTGTTACAGGTAGAAGGACTAGCCCCAATGACTCAAGGTGAGATTCACTTCAGTCTCTCACTATTCAGGAAGATATGCTACTACATGCTATAGATACGAGTCCACAAATGATCAGCTAAGTGTTGTCTTTGAGTCATTAGGGGGAAATGCTTTGCAAAGTGTTTTTTATTCTTTATCTTTTTCACATTTTGGTACTTTACAGCCATAAACCTATATATAGTATAGTGATGGTTTATGTAGTCAACCGCAGCAAAGTAGCAAATGTTTTCTCAAAAGGAAAACTTTGCTTTTTTATTTCTTTTTAAATAGCAATATAAAAATGGATTTAGTCTTGACCTTCTTTGTGGAGTTAACTTTCCTTGCAATAAAATCTGCAGGTTGTTTGGGGGATATATCTAGCCACTTTGCAGAAACTTTTCTCTTTTCTGGACTTTGACTATGCCATTATATACAATGACCATAAACCTTCCATTGTGACTCAGACTGTGTATTTAGGGCTGTTGTCCATCTAAAAATGTTGACAACCATTGCACTGCAAATGCAAGAGTATTGACAAATAGGGTCCAAAAACACTGATTGGCACATAGTCTGTGGGTGAAAATTCCAGATAATTCAGAAAAACATTGCTAGTCAATATGTAATCCCTGGAATGGAATGAAAACCTCCACAATTCTGCTATTTGTGATCACTAATAGCACCTGTGTCCTTATTTACAAATAGAAATTAGATTTTTTTATAACATGTTGGCGGTGGTTAAATTGCACCTAAAATGTTACATATGCAAACAAATATTTTCTTCTAACAATGTACAACCTCTGTTTTTCATTTTTATGTTAATTATTTATTGTGCTATTTTGGAATTTAATGTTGCTTGCTTGTGTTTATTTCAGCTGTACAGAATTTTGGTTAATAGTGTTGAACATACTTGAAAGCAAACCTTTACATCCTCTGATTTTTTTAGGCAAAAGTGGTAGAAACCACCGGAGCGTTTCTTCAACGGCTGGACAGGTTGCATGGACTGCAAAATTACAAAAACATAGCACTTTGCTTGGATTTTCTGCGTCACATCCAAATCTATCTGATATGTGTTCTAACCTGATGTGGCAGACCCTGTTAGTTCCACCTTTGAAATCAAGTTGTACCACCAATCATGAGGAGGTATTCTCACAATCAGATTTACATAAAAAAGATTAAAAAGAACCCAACAACATAGCTTTAGAAAAGCAGTTCTGACAACATCTTTAGATGATGGAAAGAAAAGTATATGAGCTGTTCATAGGTCGAAATACACTGCCTGGCCAAAAAAACAAGTCGCCACCAAATAATGGTCAGACTCTCTAATATTTTGTTGGACCGCCTTTACCTTTGATTACAGCCTGCATTCGCTGTGGCATTGTTTCAATAAGCTTCTGTAGTGTCACAAGATTTATTTCTGTCCAGCGTTGCATTAATTTTCTCATGCTCCGGCATGCTCAGACATGATGGGTCCATCACACCTAGTTTCTACTTTACAAGCCAGTGCTATGATCTGGGGTTGCTGCAGTCGGTTAGGTCTAGGTTCAGCAACATTGTGCCCAACGAATGAGGTCAGCTGACTACCTGAATATGCTGAATGACCAGGTTATTCCATCAATGGATTTTGTCTTCCCAAATGGAACGGGCATATTCCAAGATGACAATGCCAGGATTCATCAGGCTTAAATTGTGAAAGAGAGGTTCAGGGAGCATGAGACATCTTTTTCACGCATGGATTGGCCACCATAGAGTCCAGACCTTAACCCCATTGAGAATATTTGGGATGTGCTGGAGAAGGCTTTGCACAGTGGTCAGACTCTCCCATCATCAATACAAATTCTTGGTGAAAAATTAATGAAACACTGGATGGAAATAAATCTTGTGACACTGCAGAAGCTTATTGAAACAATGCCACAGCGAATGCGGGGCTGTAATCAAAGGTAAAGGCGTTCCAACAAAATATTAGAGAGGGTGACCATTTTTTGGTGGCGACTTACTTTTTTGGCTAGGCAGTGTATATTTTAGATCCTAATCCTGCTTTAGTCTTCTCCATAGCTTCCTCTGTTACCTGTCAGATGGGTTACTTGTCATAGAGGATCTTGTTTATTACCTCCGCCAAGATGGTTATATTTTTAGTTGAGCTTGTGTGTGTGGGTGTGTGGGTGTCTTTGTGTTTGTTTGTTTGCTTGTTTGTTTGTCTGTCTTTCCCACTGTGTACAGGATAAATTGAAAAGTTATGAACAGATTTTAATGAAATTCTTACCAAAGGTGCACCTCTGTCCAAGGAAAAATCCATTAAATATTGGTGATGATCCACATCATAATCTGGATACAGGAATTTTATAAATTATTGTTTAATGTTGTAAGATAGAGATATTTGGCAGAACAATCAGTTCCCCACTAAGCTCCATGGTTATAATACACCCCTTCTGTGAATATATGAGTAAAATCCATCCATAACTTTTTCTGTAAAGTTGCTAACAAACAAACAAACCAACGCTACCGAAAAAATAACCTCCTTGAGGGAGGTGATAAGGAGGAAGTCAGAGTATGTCGGGGGGAAAATGAGCTATCTGTCGGAGGTCTGGGCTTGTCGAGTCCTTTTCTAATTTATTGTGGATTTTATTCAGTTTAATTGTATTGTAGGAGATTAATACGTAAATAGACAACATCTCATCCAGATTATTTTTTTAAATGGAGAAAACCTTCTTTGTTTTCTTTCCACTTGGGTTCAGATAAAGAGCACTAAGTTAATGTAGTTACATAAGATAAGAGAACGAGTCTTTGCATTTTTTCTATCATTTCAGTTCTTTCAGGGAGACATGGGAGATCTACATAGTCCAATCAAAATCTGTTCAGACTGAAAACACATCTAATCGGAGAGGAATTGTCAGTAATTAAAATTTACATCAGAACTTCTTGTAAGAAATCCACCACAGGCTGCTTCTCCATCTGTTAATTACTCTATGAGTGGCGTGTTAAGTGAGTGCAAAGACTCTATGCTCATTTCAAATACATCTGGATGATGAGGATATCTTCATTAATGAGCTGTTGATTTGATTTTTTTTTTAAAGCTAAATGTAATCTAATTCCTAAAAAAAGAGTCCTGCCTTTCACTAAGCAAAAAAATTCTGATGGGGGGATCTTATGCCTCTTCTTTTACTTTGGTTTTATGATTTATGTGAGTTTGTTTTTCCATGTGTGCTCATAAAGAGCAAAACAACAAATTCTGATTGCATTGATTTAAATTTAAATTTGGGTTTTTTTCCTTTTTGCAAAGGGACTCGCTCCCAGTAACAACAACATGTTTGCACACTTTCATGTTGCCATCTCCTGCTAAAGTGGGATCGCCCACACATTCCCTTCTCTACTGAAACATGATTTGATCACTGCTGCCAAGCAGAGTTAACACACAAGTTTGGAGATGTATTGGAAGGAACGGAAGAAATCTGTGAGCCGGCTGACCATGCTTATGATGTCTTATCACAACTATGCAAACACAGACCGCACCACATTCTAGCAATGAGTGGTTTACACACAATGCAGTGCTATGATTCAACATGAGGAGCTTGAAATACCCAGATAAAGCGCGGTATATTGTAAAAAAGCTATAGAGGTTGTGCTTTTCACACAATGTTCTCAGTGAACATCAGTCCCATACTCACACTTTTGATTCTTTGCTCACATTTTTGATTTGTTGTTTTCTTTGTGCTCTGTGTTGATTATGCAGTTACAAAAGGGATCCCAGTAATCTGAAAGACATGCAAATTATGGAAATGATAATATTCTTTGACAGTCAAACACTGCTTTTTATTTTTTCACTTATCCAGAGTCGACTTGGGGTCATCTAATTTTTTTCTTTTCTTCTCAGTTCCCTGAGGCTTTTTTGTTCCTTTTCAGTGGTTTGACCAATTTATTTATTTATTTCATTTTCAGAGCTTATAGAAGAGGGGAATGATGTCTTTCCATAAGGACTTTATCTTTTTCGGGAATTTAAATTATTTACTGTGGTAAAAAAAACAACATTGTGAAAATTTCAATAGATCTTCACACTTTTTCTGTGGCTTTTCTCACCCCCCTCCTCACATAGTCAATATTAACTTCTATTTCTATTATTTCTGTATGCAAAGATTTTCAATAGTATAAAAAATAGTCAGAGGTGGATAGTAACTGGTTAAATTTGCTCAGTTGCCTTTACTAGTTACTTATGGTAGTAGTTTTACTGTGTTGTACTTTATACTTTTACTCCAGGAAAATGTGATGAAGTATCACTGCTCCTACTTCTGTTTCATCCATTTGAGTAATGTTACTTAATGAAACAAGCTTTGTTAAACAAATGTGCACCATTGAGAGACAAACTATTCTTTTTTGTACTCAATCCTTATGGGTTCCGTTTAGTATTTTCTCATTGTACTAGCCTTTTTGGGATAATCAAATAATTCCCGCTATCCACACCAAGCCAAGTTATCTGAAAAATGATTTACCCCTCCCAGGTTTAATTATGATCTTATTCATCTATCCATTACCTTCTACTTATTCAAGATTGTAAGTCCTTTCTCTGCAAGCCTTTTGCAGCAGATGCATGCAAAGGTTTCAGTTTCTTCTTGGTTTTTAAATCAGTTGGTTGCAGCGAAAGTACCATCTTATACCACTTAAATTGAGAATAAAGCTCATCAAAATACCCTAATAGACTTTAGGATAGCACTGCATTTTAAATGCAATATTTTTTGACACTCAAATATGGCATCAGATGGTTTGGGTCTGCTTGGCTGATTCAGGACATGGAATTTTTCATCCGATTGATGTAACCATGAATTCAGCCCTACCCAAAAAGAAGTATACAAACATATATACTGCCTAAGTCAAAGTGAGGAGAAGCTGTGTAAGGACTTTAAACAGGCTGTTCATATGGAAAAACCCTCCAGTATGGCTGAGCTACAGTAACTGTACAAATAAAAACAGATCAAATTTCCTCCAAACTGATATAAAATACTTATTGAAGGGAAAATGTACTTGTTGCTATTTGAAAGTTTTTAGTTCAGCTTACTCCTTCAGGAAATGATAAATACCCCTACCAAAAGCATTATCATCTAGAAGTTGTAACCAATCTGCCTCTTAGCATACAAAATTCATGATTGTTTCGTAGTATTTTGTATTTTATAAATCATCATAAATCTATTGCCCTCTTGTACTATAGTTGTGTGAAAGATAAACTTCTTTTCCTTATCTCTCTTTTTATGTGGCTTTATGTTACTCTCTTCTGTTGTGTGTTATTTTTGTGCTTGCAGCATGAAATGTGTTGTGTTATCCTACAATCGGCCATGGTTCTTTACTGCAGCTGAAGGAGCACCCTAAGTAGCAGTTGTAAATAAAACAGATTTATTTGGCTGCTGATTGCAGATCAATGACAGCAAGTTCAGTTTACCAGATCTAACTGTCATTTGAATATTTATAGTTGGAGTCAGTAGTAAAGGGCCTTCAGACTGCCAGAACCGCTCTTGCTCAGCTGTCAGGAGGTATGCAGTGAGATTCAAGTGCACCAACCTTGGAGCATGACTTTAAGCAGTGAAGCGTAATAGGATCGAGACCGATGTCATGTGTGGTATGACACTGTTATCCACCCAATGAATATAGTGCCTTTGGCTTGGTAAAAGAAGTGAATCTTAATATATACATATACAATTGTACATCTCTGAAAAAAATAAAGAAATAAAACAGAATAAAAACATTTCAACCATCCTCTGAAATCAGCATTTTTTCATGTGTGGCGGCGATTCCAATTATATTGTCCGTCTCGTTGGATGATCTATTCTACTGGAGGAAAAAATGGCCTAATGTATAAAAGGTGTGGCTGAAAATCAGGATTATTTCACTGAATACTCATTCTGAATACACCCTTGACTATGGAATTAGTGTTTTGTTGAAAAATGTATCTTATATTTTTTGTGTATTATTTTACAGGCTTAATGTGATATACAGTACAGTACTATTTGAATACAATTGTGTTAGGGTTAGTTTTCTGCAAATGTCCAAAATGATCATAATGATTTGTTTTAGGGCACCTTTTTCTCCGAAGGTATCGTTACAAAGAAGGACATACACAGAAATATTAAATTAATAATTTATCAATCAAACAATGCAACTGTTGACTACTTCTGTACTCAAGAGGCACAAATATATTTTTGTGTGTATTTTCCACAGAGGTTTCTGAATTTGGGAAGGAAACATTTTTAGTCACTATTTTAACACAAAAAATGGATTTTCATTGTCTGTCATTTCAAATTCCTGAAATACAATAAATTCTCTTTTGAATTTTGAAATGAAAGTAATTAAAACACACATTCTTTAATTTCTTGGTTTGAAACTAACCAATCTCTTTTACTTTATTTATTATCTCAGTTCGGGACAAAAACTGTGAATTTTTTGGTTGAAAAGAAAAATGAAACCTATTATGAAGGAGGATTTATTCAGCCTTAAGGCAAGTAGATTACTTTTGGATCACACTCTCTGGTGAGCGATAAAATGTGCTAATATCATATTTAGTTCTAAGCAAGTTAATATGTGCTGAGTGAATGTTCCATTGCGATACAGCTGTAAAATATTTGGAAAACAACTGCTGGAACTGCAAAATATGAAATCTGGGATAAAAAAACAATAACTTAAATGTAAAAAGTAGGGTAGGAAAAGTTTCCAAAAAAGGACTGTGGCCTTGTGAGGAGTGCTGGGGTCATCTTACGCTCCTCTGATGTGCGTTCTTAATTACCCTCATTGAATTCATTATTTATTTGCTCCGTTGAACCTACTTAACCTTGCTGCCCTTCAGAAAAAATGATTTAGAAAGCAATAGTCTGTAGAGAACTCTACCAGTGGGAGGACAGCCAAGTTCACTTCACCTTTTCCAAAAGTCATCAAGTGGAATTAATCACATTTTGAGAGATGAGCTAAAAGATATGAATGATGTTTCAGGATCCTAATGATTCAAGCAGCTAATGCTTCCCAGAGGTCATTCAGTACTCATCGAATTATGCTATTGAATACAAAATATGCCTATAATTCCATTTTTTGAAAATGACAAACTGTTTAGACACTAAAATTCAGTTATTGAAGCATTATAGTAAGTGTTAAAAAATGAATTACAGTTCATCCAAAAAAGGTATAAAACAGGGTTTTGGCAGTTTGGCATTACTTTCTTATAAATCAAAAATAATATCTTATTAGCTCAAAATTTTGCATCACTAAATAATATAAATACCATGCAATTTTATTCCTTGATGCTGGATTATACCTTGACAAATATAATTTACAAGCTATTCACAGCATTTCTCTTCCCAATTTAGTGAATTAAAATCGCTAAAAATATTTTTAGTGCTTTTAAAGCCAGACCATTTATAAAGAGACTCAGGAAATTTTCTAATTCAGAAGGTTTTGTATTATTTTGATGAGCTTTATTCTCAATTTAAGTGGTATAAGATGGTACTTTCGCTGCAACCAACTGATTTAAAAACCAAGAAGAAACTGAAACTTTTGAAACTTCTTTGAAACATGACATCCAGCTTACCTGCTGCAAACCTGATATTTCTACTGATTTAGGGTAGAACATTTTACAGCTTTGTGAAATATCTTCATGTGGTCATTATATAAGTGTTATTTGTTATAATTACAATTGCATATTTTATGTGTGAGTGTTAAGTGACCGAACGTATTCTTGAAAAAAAAGGCAGAAAATAAATTGTAGTCCTGTGTGAGGATGAAAAACTCTTGCTCTTAGTGGGCAAATCATTTAGATGAAGAAATATATGGAGGGCAAAAAGGCTCATAATAAAATAAGCCATTGTGAAGTATACACATATTTAAGGAATAATACAGAAATAATGAATGTGACAATTAAATTATTTAATAATTTTTCCCTTAAAAGCTAGAAATCATTTTTGAGGCATTTTTATGTAATTCCAGCTGTTTTAACCTCAAAATTTTGTATTTAAATTGCCAGCTATTATTTTATAAGGATGTTTTCACCATTGCATTTTTTATTTCACACTGACCCTAAAACTATTGAATGTGTCGTCTAATTCAAGTCAGCGGGTTGGACCTGGCTGATCCCAAACAGCCAACCAGTCTTCTTTTCAGAACCAGCTTATTTGCTTGTTGAGCTAGCAACAACTTGCTAGGTGGAATTACATGAACAGAAACCTATCATATGGTGGATCTATGCTAGAAAACGGCTTTTTAAATTCTTATGATTGCCTTTTTGATACAATGGGGATGATAATTACTCTTCATGATGTTAACATTGATGATGCTGTGGTGGAAAGCTTAAGAGCGTTCGATTTGGGAATCTACCAATGGGCTATTCCACCGCTTAAGGCATCTTCACTGCCTTAAGCCTCTTTAATCCTCCATATTTAGATCTTCAAAACTAAGCAATCAGGGGACATCTGTGACAGTGTATACTGCATTACCTCACTTATTGACCCCAGTTTATGTGGACACAGGGCTCTGTCTCTGACAGGTTGGTTTGCAGAACTCGGGGCTGGCTCTATATCTGTTCATTCCCTACATACGAGTCAGACAAAGCAGGTAGTAAACTTTCGCAGAACCACCTCATTGACACAGCTGAACATCTAGGGAACTGATGCTGAGATAGTCGACTTTTTCCAGTTTTTCAGGTTCACGATCTGTTCAAGAATTATTTACGCTGTCTTAAAATCAAATGTCATGTCAATCATTTTAACTTCGAAGTGCTTTTTCTCTAATCATGCATATTGTAGTTTTGCTCTTGTTTTTGTTTTTTGTTATCACAGTCTTCTAATCAGTACTTTCTCTTTTACTTTATAACTTAATTAGCTTTTCATTCCTATTATTCTAAAACTTCCCTATTGTGGGACAATGAATATTTCTAATAAATAAATAATTGTATAGCATTATATTGTTTTGTATTCTATTCTATTCAGGTGGTAGCGTCAAAATCTATAGTAAAAAGTAAAAGAAATATTGCAAGAGTACAATTTCATCAATGCTGTAGCAATATTATCGACTAATACTATTTAAAAAAAGAATTAAAAAATTGCTGACCTTTTTCCACATTATGCTTTTGTCCCTTTAGCTATCATGTGTTCCTTCACTATCTGCCTTTATGTCACCAAGACTAGCATGGGTTAATTGTTAGTGTTTTGCTGGTAATGGGATAAAGGAGATGTAGGAGTGCTTTGAAATTAGTTCTAGAGCCTGAACCTACAGCAATTATTATCTCCAAATCACATCTGTCTGTTTACTCCAAGTCCTTAAATAATTATGCCTTTTAAGCTTTTAGCTTACCAGTGACTGGAGCACATCCCATGGTTGTATTTGCTTGTGTTCCTATGGTGGTTTAGACAGAATTCATCAAGTAGCAATGATAATTTCCCACCTTTAGTTTCCAGCTATAGCTTTTAGGAAAACGCACCAAAATAGAGAGCAAGAAAACCACACGGAGCAATTTGTGCATTAGTTCTGTCTATGTGATTAGGAGGAGGACCAGTGCAGTTGTATCATGCAGAGAAAAAAGGAACAATTAAATCAGCTGTGTAGACTCTTTTTTTTAAGTTCAGGATTTTCATAAAGGGGATATTTTTTGGATATATTGATCCTGGCCCTTCAAAACAATTAGATATTGAGTCATTCAATGATTTAATTCATAAAAAATTAGAAATAAGATAACGTAAAATAGTCCATCTAACCCTTATCTAATAATGTTTTAACAAACACTCATGTAGACCTCTTGGTAGATATGTAAAAAAAGAAACACATTTAAAGGACTGAAATAAGAAAACTCAACAGTTGTCTGCTTTTTCATATCACAATATAATTTCTGTATGTAGCAAGTATTTAAAGACAGTCTAAAGATCTTCTGTAAAAAGCTATTTTGGATTATAGGCCTTGAAACAGCTTCAATCTTTCCCTTCTCATTAGTGGTATCTGTGATTATGTGCAAATCAGAGAGGCCTGTCATGAAAAGCAAGTAAATGTATTCAGATCAAACTGAATTATGAAGTAGCCCCAGAAAATTGAGGTCAGTGATAGAGCTTTTTGATTCGTTCTCTATTTTTTCATTCATTTGCATTTCCTTATGTTTGAGGTCTCATTTGAAATCCAAATTAAATGAAAGTCATACAGCTCAGAACAATATAGTGGTTTGAAATATCTATATGAGCAACACGAATGGTAGGTTTAACTTGCCAAGTCGGCTTTGGATTCAATTCATAAAATGCATGTTTGCATCTTGAAGGATGCTGCAGTAATGTGTTATTTTCCACAAATGATTTAGAATGCATTATTATTATAAAATTTACAATATCCAGTTGAAAGGCATTTATGTAGAGTAGCATTCAGAGATTAATATCTCTAGAAACCTCTAAGGTAAAGGTTGTTCAGAATATTGAGCAGCATTATACAGCAGTTAGCTGCTATGAAAAGGAGTTGCTTTTCACAACACAGACTAATGATAAAACATTTTAAAATCTATAAAAAAATGTAACCTTCTTTGAAAATTGTATCAACGTATTTGCAAGTATCATTAAAGGAATGCTTTTTCATCCCCATAGGAAGCCAATCTTCATGTTAATTTAGGGTCAAATAGTTTGCATTTGTTAAAAGGACAATGACTGTAATCATGTACCTGCCATTTCCAAAGTCACCCCACTAATCATAATACTGTAGACCTATAATTGGGCCAAAAATGTCTTTCAGTTCAGTGTTTAAACAAAACCAGTTTTAGCACAGGCACCTATTTCCTTCCTCGCACTCTGTTAAAAAAGACCTCATGTGGTTCCATGCAGGAGGTCTGGAACAATCAGGGCTTGTGACCTGACTTTAAAAAGGAACAAGCAGGTAGCTCATTCCAAACATCTCTTTAACAACCTAGCGTGTAAAACAACAGCAAAGTCACACTGCCACTCATTTGCATGTTTATGTTTTTTTCCGTTGTTTTAACTGGGACTTTTGGCCATATTGGCAGCTCATTTTTATTACTGTTTTTCACAGCAAATTGTTATTGAAAAAGATCCAAGAAAAACAAATAGTCATTCCTCATTTTTCTTCTACAACCGGTTAATTCTGAGGCAATGGGTAGTATTTCATTTGTGATCATTATGTGTATTTACTTCAGTAATGAGGGAACAGCAAAACAGGTGTGACATTTCTTTGTCTTGCAAATGGTAAAGCTGCAGCTAAACTTCTTCTGATTAGTGGCAATTAAGCAGAATTTGGAGCAGTTCATAGTAGGTTGCATCAATAACTTCATGAAAGAAAGCATTGCAATAAGACGTTAAATGTGTTAGACGGGCATATGTAATAAAAAAGAATACAATACTGAATGAAGACACATGGTTAACTAGCGTTTTCGTCTTGTTTTGAAGTGTTAATTGTTTTACCAAACAGTTTTTAAACATCCAGAGTATTTGTGCTATCTATATTTTTATATATATAAATTAGTTTAACCAGTAATTAAAACAATCACAATCACAAATGAAAATCCTTGAACTAGTAATTTTGGTATTACATTCACACAAAGACATAAAGCAACCATTCCATGAACCCCTGACTGAAAGACATGAACTTTGTTACAAAGGAAAATCTACTACTTTTGGTTATTTAAAACATTGTATGTTTAGTTTTACTGTTATACATCCCCTGTAGTAGATCAAGCTCTAAATGTGCCAAACCAAATTCTTTAACCACTTTCGGCACAGAATAAACAGGCGATAGCTTCTGAATTATGTGTTGGAACAAATTTATTCACCCATTTTTGTGATTTACAATAGTATTTTTTTAACCATTTTATTTTACTTCACTTAAGATGAATATAAAAAAAGCTATTAAATGGTGAGTTTTCATCTGTATTATTATTTGTGTCTGAGTCTGATATTGAGTCACAGCAGAGTTGTGATAGTAGGGTTTTTTTAAATTGAAACATCATACTGTTAAAGACCATATGCTGTTTCATTTATGTGCCAGTCTCAGCACTCTCTAGTATCCATTCTGCAGCCAACATTCCATGTTAAGTTGGCAGCTTATGTTTTCCTGACCACTAAATGGAACACTTTATTTCAGGTGAAAACATTCAGTGTTTTCTGCTCAATTTCAGTTGAATTGCATCCAGATGTTTGTTACCATATGCATTGGTACATGTTTGTGTTGCTGACACCTCCCAGTCAAGGCCTTTATAAAAGCAAGCCCAAAGCTACCAAGGTGCTGTATGCTGTAAACTTCTTATAGTAGCCACTAAAATACTGTACATGGCAAAGCAAGTAGTGTTTGTGTGGGTTCTATTTGAAATAGCTCTTTTTTTATTTTTATTTGTTTTTTGTACATAATGATTACATTGGCTTGTTTTTTTTTCATGAAGCTTAAAACACCCAGCTTTCTGGATTTTGAGAACTTACCTTAATCTCTGGAATCAGAGAAATTTAAGTAACCTTTAAGCATCAAATACCTTTGATTATTAACTCAAAGGGGCATCAGGTTTGTTTTGCTCAGTGCTCAGCTGAACAATCTCCTGATTGAGATTTCATGGTTTTATATGCAAAACAAAGCCATTTCTTTTGAAATACCCTTGAGCGGAGGATTGAGTCATCGGTAGCTCCAGGTGCGCTGCTTCTAAAAGAATGCAGTTTGACTCATCTTTTTAAAACCTTACATTATTGTCTTCAAGGAAAAAGAACACTTTAAACATTTTAATTACCCTGTCACAGTGTTTGACAGATGCCAAACTGATAAAAAAAATAGATTGCTCAGTGCTTTAAGTAGTAAATGTTTAAGCAAAGAAGAAACATAATTTGTTGTAGCCTCTTATGTATGAATACACCCATCAGTCTTTACATTACAACCACTCAGCTGACTGCATGTTGGTCTTTCTTTTGCTGCAGATATACTGTAGCTCTCACCTTGTAAGACTCAAACTCCATATTTTGTGCTTGTGAAATCTAGAACCAGAATGGTGGATCTCACTGTTGTTTTATCAAACTGATTGATGATCAAGAAGCCACAGCCATCAAGGAAAAAAAAAACAGTTAAAAAGTTTTAAGGGTCTTACACAGAGTTTAAATACAATATA
>JAUZNJ010101458.1:7664-21150 GCA_034780135.1 Jordanella pulchra
GATTCTGACCAAATTCCAACAGTGATACATGCAACCTCCGGCATCGCAAACTTACTTTTGGTTTGGTTGTGGGCTCAGCAATTCTTTTTCATCACAGTTACATGTCCTGTAATCAAATGATACAGGAACATGATCGGACGACCTGTTTTGGGTATAAATAGAACAATTCAAGCATTAGTACAAGATGGATCCTCGTGTCTTTGCAAATTCATTAATAACACAGGAATTCAGCTTGCAGGGAAGGTTAGGAATGTAGATCTGTTTAGACTTTCGGTCATGTTTCACATTTTATTGTGGCTTAAGGTGTGAGGCGCTGGTCTTGGTCTTTACTCTTAGTGGTTGATTCTTGTATCAATAAATAAGTCAGCTTTATTTTCCAACACTTTATGCAACATTCTTTTGATCTTTAACATAAAAGTCATTAAAATACATTGTTTAAATTTGTAATCAGAAAATGTTAAAGTCTAGGGTATTGATTATTTTACATAGCTCTGCAAAAAACATTTGCTACTTTAAAGGCAGCATTACATATTAACTTTGTCAAAATCTTGCATTGTATTTTTAATCTTATCAGTTTGTTGTGGAGTCTAAAACATATTTGCATTTTCTTTTGTTTTACAGATCTCGTTCCTTTCCGGACAATTGTGGTGGAGCAATGTGAACCACTAATAAACACAGGGCCGGTAAGGCAAGATCAGGAATACAGCTATGAGTATAACAACCACAGTTTACTGGAGCATGACTATGTCGGTTATCAAGACAGAACTACTCCGATGGAATTGGTAGTTGTTAAAAAAGAGGTGCATTGAACAATTGCTTGTTGAAATTATTCCCATGTATTTCATTGGAAATGTATTACTTGTTACTTTGCTTCAACAATCTCACTTCTATTCATTCCTACAGTCTGAACTAAAGCGGGAAGATGATCCTGATTTGGCTTGTAAAGAAGTCTTGGATGTTGAAATAGGTGAGGAATTTTAGATGGGCGTCGGAGTGGTGTCTGTAGATGTTAAAGCTATAATCCCGAGTTTTTAACTTTGTCATAATCTTTTTAAAAAATTCCCTTTTATCTTTGTTTTGGCCAGGTTCATGTGGGGCATCTGTTGGTCAAGCTGAAATTGGAGAGCATTGCATAAGTGATTCTTCAACTGAACACATTACAGTACCTCAAGAAAATACAAGCCCAGTGGTTTTACAGTTATCCAGTTTTGGCACCGACAAATCACAGATGACCCAGAACCAGTCAGCTGACATACAGCATTCCTTGGTTATTTCACTTAAAGATGCTCTGAGGGATGATTTTAAGGAAGAGTCTGAAATTATAGAAGTTTCAAAACCTGCAACTACACGTAATAAGAAAACTGCTTTAGTTTCTGCATCAGTTAGCACAGAAGTGGCAGGTGATGAAATAAATGATAAAGACCCAGAAGATGGAGCCAAGTCCAAAACTGTTTTAACAACAGGTCGCAGAAGAGGACGACCTCCAAAGAAATCAAGGCAACAATGTGATAAAGGTTCAAAACACCAGATGGACTTAAAGGATCAATTGGCAGAAAAAGAGCCAATTGATAAATCACCTACTTTGGTGACGGAGACTCCTCATGTCATCAATTCGCCAATTGAAGAGGGTAAAAGTACTTCCATTGTTGAATGTTTGAGTGGAAACTTTTCCTCTAGAGAGCACTCCACACTTCAATTTCAGGGACGTGACCCACGGATAGTAAAATCTGCAACAGTTGATAAAAAGCCTAATGACGCCAACGGGTCGTCAGATATATCACCACAAGCTTCTTTGGGTTTGCTTAAAGCTTGCCAGTCTACTGTCAGCCTTCAGGATGCCTTGTTGCTCGTTGAAGCAATGAATCAGTCAACTATGGAAAAGAGTGTTACCCCATTAAAAGTCCCATCACCATCTCAGGTGGTGCCTGGATCCGCATCCTCTGTGGGTTCCTTTAAAACTTCTAAGACCACAACATCAAATCAAGCAGCCTCTGTTAAAACTCAGCGTGTGTCAACCCAAACTTCACTCGTTTCTGACAAATTAACAGATGCACTTCCATCTAAAGAGGTGGACCTTGGAAAACGGAACCCGCTGCAGCCATCACATTTATCTGCCCCTCTGAACTGTAGTGCCTCATCAGCCGTTTCAACTCGGACTGCCGTACAGTCTCTTCCATCTACCTTGGATCTGAAAGCACCCAATAAGGTGCCTCGTAAAATCATTATTCTCCCTAGACCTACTCATATATCTGATGATGCCAAAGCAGGGTCTCAAACCCCATCCTCTGCAGTTAAACCTGCCACTCTAAACAAAAGAAATCTACCTCCATCTACAGCAGCAGATTTATTACCTTGTGAAACACCTGCCCTTTCCTCGGTTCGCCCAAAAACTATTAAAGTTGTCTACAGGAAGCAGGATCCTTTCACTCCTTCACAGTCTATCACTATCCTAAATGATCATCAGTATGTGGCACCCCAAACAAGTATTGTTTCAAAACAGATGTCATCTGGGATGTCCAAAGAACCTGGGCTTATTGATCTAGAAATGAAGGGGAATAACAAAGAACCACTAGCTCCTTCTACCCAAGGAACTTCTAAACAATTGATATCGGAGGTTCAAGGATCAACTTTATGCCTTTCAGATAATGAAACATTGGAAAAAGTAAATTTAACTGACAACCTCAACTCTTCTGCGGAAATGACCTCTACTGTTGAAAGTAAAATGGTTCCTGGTCAAAAACAGTTAGGTTCAGAATTGCTCTTTAAAAAAGTTCAACCATCAGTGTCACCATTACCCCAAGGTACTGAGCGCAAATTTATAGCAGTGGTTAGATTAACCCGTCTCCCATTATCCATTTCAACCAAAGAGTCTGTCTTGATCTCAGAGCTATTATCGAAAGGTATCATTAAAGAAACTCCATCTACTGCTCACCTATTAGAGGAACATATTGACTTTAATCTGCACTCACCAGGGCCCAGCACTCCCGGCCGACTAACTCCTGATTTTGATCTAGACGAAGATTCTGTCATAACACGGAAGGATAAAGCTGATCCTCACGCCCGGATGAGTAAAGTTCAGTTCCTGGCCAAACTTGCTGTATCACCCTTGGAAAATGAGGTAAGGTACCATATTGTATAAATGTAGTACAATTTTTTTTTTTTTTTTTTTTTTTTTTTTTATTGTTTACAAATATTTTTAAAATTAATTTTTTTTTTTTTTTTTTTTTTTTTTTTCTTCTTTACAAATATTTTCTAAATTAATGTTTTTTGTTTTTTTTTTCTTTTTTTTTTTACAGCCTAAAGATAATGAAAATTCAACCTCCAAAGAAACCAAATCCATCGTCTCACGTCTGCGAAGTCATCTGCAGGCTCATTTTGAAGCAAAAAGAAGGGATTTTAAGATGCCCAGATCTGGTAGACATGGTGCTGGTTCAAAACATATAAATGATTCTACCTCTAAAAGTTCAAAATCCAGTTTATTAAATCCTAAAATGTTTACCAAAGTAGATTCTAGTCCTGAAAGGTCAAAATCTAGTGCAAATGAAAATGGCTCAAGAGCTGAAATGTCTGGCACCCCAAGTTGCTCTACATCACCAAAATCCAAATCAAGAATGAAATCAATGAAAAGAGAATCCAGTTCTTTAAGTCCTAGGGGATATATTGGAAGTGCAGAGGAATCCATTACTGAAATGACGAAGAGTGAACCTGAATCTCCCAGTCCCAAGCAGTTTAAAATGGCAAAAAATGACAGACTGCAAATGACTGCTGAATCAAATCCAAAGGGACAAAAACAACTGGAAGTTCATCCCGGTAACAGATTTGTAAATGACAAAAAGTTAACAAATGCAACCAAGGGGAACCCTAAGGGGAGGAGAGTTGGGAAGAAAAGGGGTAACTATAAAAAAAGAAAATTTGAGTTGCCCGTGATTCAGTCAGGAGTTGTGAAGAAGTGTCGAGCTAAAGTATGGTATCCTCCAACACTACCGCCCAATGAAAAACCGATAACTGATATAATACGAAAACCACCTCTGAAGGTTGAATATAGAATTCCTGATATACCTTACAGAGCTCCACCCATTGTATCACCTTTACAGCCATTGGCTGTCATCGGCAGGCATCTGTTGAGGAACCAGTGTGGGGAATGCGGTCGTGTTTTTACCAACAGCAATGCCCTGGAAACCCATGTCAGTCTCCATAAAGTTCACCGGCCTTTCTCCTGCAAACTCTGTGGGAAGTACTTCCCAGATTCAAAGACTTTTAAACGTCATGATCGAGTACATCGCAACGGTAGGATCCACGTCTGCCAACATTGTGGGAAGGGCTTTGTTTACCGTTTTGGTCTTAGCAAGCACATCCAGATGGTCCATAGCAGGATAAGGCCTTTTATCTGTCAGGTATGCGGCAATGGCTTCTACACAAAGCGTGATGTAGAAATCCATATACGCATTCACACCGGAGAGAAACCTTTCCAATGCCACATCTGTGAAAGGAGGTTTACAAGGAAAGTCGAGTTGAATGTCCATTTGCGGTGGCACAACGGAGAAAAGAGGCACTGGTGTCAATATTGTGGAAAAGGATTTTTAGATTATAATAATCTAAAAAGACACAGATATATCCACACTGGGGAGAAACCATATTCCTGCACCCACTGCCCAAAGAAATTCACTCAGACTGGTCACCTGAAAAAGCATGTCAGAGATGTGCATAAAATAAAATAGGTGTAACTTAAAACTGGGTAGGATCCTCAGTAAAGTAATGCTTTGTTTAGTAAAATATAAGCGAAACATTTGGGGGAAAAAATAAGAATTTGTTTCTTATTTATGTTTAAGTTTAGTAGAGACTTTATGCAAAACCATTTCTACAAAGTTTACGGTTTTGGAGAAATGTCTTTATTCCCCTTTCAAATAAAGTAATGAAGATAAAAGGAATTATCTTGTTTATGCATGTGAGGGATTAGGGAAAAATGGGTGGTTGCAAACTGTTTCCAAGTATAGAATGTGAATATAGTTGCACTGCCAATCCCTAAACTTCCAGTAGACTTTGCGCAAAATAGATGCAACTTTTAAAAATTAGATTTAAGATTTTATTGTAGAATTGATGTGTTTTTGTCAGTTTGCAATGAGGGGGGAAATCTAAGACGATTACAAGCAGAGGTGCTTTTTTTGCGTGAGGAATAATTGGTTCTTTTGAATTTTCTACTTTTATCTAGGAATAACAGATATTAGATTTGTGCTTAATGGTAGTAATGCATATCTAACTCTATTCAGGAGTAAGACACAGGAAAAGTATCCCAATATTGTTTAGTGTTGAGTGATTAGCCCAGAATCTGCATATTGTAGCTCTGTGACAGGCTGATCTTAAGGTCTTTGACGATGCAACAATTTGTACAGCTGACGAAAAACGATAACAGGAATTAATAATTGACATTGGAATTTTTAACAGAATATATGATTTATGCAAGTTTTTTGTATGTTAAAGAATTTTGCTGTTGCAATTTTATTTTTATGATAGGCTTTGTTAGACTTAGTTTTGACAGCAGTAATTCCACATATGTAAGCATTTTAACGTTTACGTTGAAGCTGTGGAAGTGTTTTGCTTTGTTTCTTCTAGTAACCCTGGCTAGAATAACAAGGTCTTGTAATGCACTTTAATGCCAAGATTTTTAAGCAGAGAAAGTCTGCTTTTATTTTGACATAAAAGTGTAGGATTATTTTTATGTTTATTTTGAGTTAATTTTGTGCTTTGTTTAAACCTTTTTGGTTTGTCTAGCACTGCTTTAGTGTGAATTGATTTATTTAAAGGGCTCATTGGAAATGTTTCAAACTTTTTATTGTGGTTCCATTTCAAAAGAAATATGTAATCTTTTTTTTTTATGGACAAAATTCAACAATGTTTAAAATAATAGGCTCTTATGTAACTTATTGAAGTCATTTGTACATATTGTAAATTATACTATTTGTCAATTTCAGATTGATATTTTGTTGATTTATCAATAAATGACATAAAGTTCCTTTTTTCAAGTTGGAATTCATAAGCATCCTTTTCTGTAGTTATATAGTTCACACATGTTTAAGGGCGCAGTTTTCTTGGGTTTGTCCATATCCCTACAACACTAGGAGTATTGACTTAAAATCTAGGGATTTATGTTTCTGTATTTTTCAGCATAAGTGGAAGCTATACCTTTTTTTAAAAAAACAATGCTACCTCCAGTCTTTAAAATGTATTTGCAAAATGCAATAAGTGATGCATCACAGCTCTTGGGTGGAAAATCTTAATCCTTTGTTCTTTTACTTGTATGTCTGAAAATCCAAAGAAACGCTTTCAAGTGAATTTGTTCTATGTAAATTTGGACTAATGCCCTGTAACTTATAACAAGCTCTGCAATATACAAGATTAATCCTTTAATCCAGACATGATGTCTAGAGAAAATACAACACATAAAAAAAAAACTGAGAAATAAGCAAGAGACAAACTAAAAATAACTTGACAAGGTAAACGACTAATTTGGCAGACTTCTAAGGGAAAATATGGCAATACCCAAATAGCAAATCTAACAGGCTCAAGGTAAAACCAAATACAATATTCTTAATGTAGAAATAAAAACATAACGGCAGAAAACTACAAAACGGAAGCAGTTACCTTAAAAAGAAAATAAGTTAATGCTTGTTCACTGTAAGAATTAAAACTAACCTTCAGAGTAAATCAACAGAACACAAATTTATGGCAAAATAAGCTAATAAGACATTTACTGAGAATAGATGTTAACTCAAAAAGATTTAAGAGCTGATTCAACATAGAATGAACCTTTACCAGTAATTTATTCTGTTCGTGTGTCAAAGCAAATAATTTTATTATGTTTCTGTTTACTGAATAACTACTACATTACAAACATGCTTGCAGAACAAACTGTAATGTGAGCTTGTAAGTCTGAACCTCATTCCATCAGTGACAGCCTTTTAGATGGAATGTGGTCTTCCAGAAAGACAATGATCCCGAGCCGCAAAAGAGGCAACACAGGAATGGCTCTGTGAAAAACAGTTCAAGGTCCCTGAGAGCCTAGCTAGTCTTCAGACCTCGTATAGACATTTTGTAGGGAGAGTTGAAAGACTGTGTTGCCCAGCGACTGTCCCAAAACATCACTGCTTTAGAGGATATCTGCAGGAAGGAATGGGCCAAAATACCCAATATAGTGTGTTCAAACCAAGTGAAGACGTATAGGAAATGTTTGACCTCTTACATTGGCAAGTGTAGTACATTACTACAAGTTGAATTTTGATTATTGACCAAATACTTCTTTTCCTCAATATTTTTTTTTCATTTGTCTCTCATAGTTGTATATAGATGAAAATTATTGTGTATCTATGATGAAAATTAATTGTCTCTATGTCGAAGTAGAACTTGTACAATCAGTGGTTAACTAAATACTTTTTTCGCCCCACTGTTGTAAATTTATATAAACTAAAAATAGTTTCATTAATTTAATGTAAGTTGAAGGCAACCATTTTTGACAAAAATGATCTTGTTTTAATATAGTTCCACTTGCAGCCACAGAGGGGTCAACTAAAAATGTTGTGCCTTACTCCACCCAGAATTCATCTTCATTCCCTCTTAGTTCCACCACCAGTTTTACGCCGGGGGTTTTAGTCCTGTTTTATTCAGCAGCTCATTTATAGAATGAAAGTATGTTTCAGTACCCTGCCGAAGCCTCAGCGCCAAAGACTTAAACTCAACAAACTCTTCTAATTGCCCTCCTCCTCTCTGCGGGTTTCTCAGATTGAACTAGAATTGAACAGTTCTCCCTAAAAAGCAAAAACCAAACAGCTGCAGCAAATCCAGAATGACCTATTAACAACCTTTGTAAGGCTAATGTAGTATTTATTCAGTATAGTAAACTTTTATGAGAATGGAGATGTCCTCAAACCCCCTTTTTCCACTGGTGGTGTAATGGATGATGAAGAAGGAAGGGAATTCAATGGAGATGAGGTAGAATTTGGCAGTGACGCGGGCAGAGATGGGTTGCATCTTGTTCGGAAGGCAGACACACTTGATAATGATGAGTTAGCTTTAAAAACAAGAGTCTTGGATCCTATTGGCTGCTGATGAGGCTTGGAGAGCTGTAGAAGTTCGGCACAGATAGCAATGGATGACGTTGCGTTTGGGATATACAGGTGGGAGTTGGCAGTCTTCCAGATGGAAAATATGCCTCAGCTCCATTTGTCTGACTTAACAGAATGGTAAAGAATTTTACTGAACATCTGTTATCTGGCAAAGCATCTTGTTTTTTTTTTCAGTGGTTTATTGTAGGTATATTGCATAGTAAGTATTGATCTAAACATCTTGAGTTTTTGTGTTGTCAAATGTGAGGCAGGTCTTTGTGTCCATTGTGATCATAGTGTGTTGTTTCTTTTTACCTTGGATATTGTTTCCGCTGATGCCATATTTGTTGGGTCTCTTATTCATTTGTGAACACTTACCTTAAGTGAGAGCAGCCAAGTGGCTCTTTTGTTGATGCTTGTCTTTTACTTTTCTTTAAGTTATTAGTGCTCTAATCCAGTAATTCTTTTAAACTAGCTAATTCTGTATAGTTTCTCCATTGCTCCCCACCTTTCTACATTTTTTTTTAGCTCTAACTGTAGTTGGCCACATAGGGCCAAATCATTTTTGTTAGCTGTGTTAATCAGACCTTCATTTTCTAATATTATAATTCTTTGATGATTCTGAAATTTAATTGGTAAAAATGAAAAAAAAAAGATAAGGAAAAGGCATTTTCATGGAAGCAGCACTCAGTTTCTATGCTCCATTTGTCTGAATTAAACTCTCATAAGACTGATTAGTCCTGAAAGTGCTTTTAAGTCAATGTTAAAACCCATTTGTTTAGAAATGCCTTTGATTGTTGAAATTAAATTAATGGAGGTATTATTAGTTTAAGGTTGTGCTCCAACTGTTTCATTTGTTTTACTATTCACTTTTATCCTTACCAGATTTTATTCTGCTTTTACCTTCCTTCTGTTTTATTGTTTAATTCATGTAAAAACACCTTGAATGGTCTTTGTATTGCTGTATAAATAAACTTGAATTGCCTTCATACAATTATAATATAGCTTTAAAGATGTTAAAACACAACGTAGTGTAGTTGGTAAAGACAAAACTCATTGTCCGTCTGACCTCTAAAGTACTTATAGAGAATATAATTTTAGCTTGAAAGGAGGAAAGATATAATTTATTAACCTAGAGCCAAGCTTTGGATCATTAAGATGTATACTTATAGGAAATACATTGAACAAGAATTTTTGTGAAATTCTTCCATTGCCATAGCATTGCTTTATTATATGATTAATAATAAATGAAAACTGCATTTTCAGTGACATTTAGGGAAACAGGAAAAAGTAGTTTTGCTGTCAGTCTGTTGGCTTTAGCCTCCATGAGTAGAACAAAATCACAACTGTCTGTAGTATCAAGTTCAGACAAGCCTTCCATTTTTGTGAGATTCAGTGGCACAGCAATGACGTTAAGACAGGACAGAAAGGCTATTATAATTCTTTTATTTCCAGTTTTGCATGGTCTCTTTGCTTTTCCGCCCTCGTCTAGAGTTGCTTACCTGCATTGAAATATCTGTAATTTGCATCTGTGTGGATTCTCGCACATTTCAGAAGTGATCAGTTTCCTCTGGGAGGAGACAGCTGAGGTATGTGCATCTGTGTGTGAATCAGTAGGTGTCTCCAACACAGAAGAGCAACAGCAACAGACAGAACTGGAGAGATGAGACCGTGGGGAACAAAAAGAAGAACCACAGAAGAGGATTTTATGAACAATTTAATGTTTCTTTTTAACCCACATCCTGGTGAGTTTGACACTCTACGTAATAAAGAGGAATACATGTTAGAATAGTTGTAGCTTGAAATGCAGCTACTGCTAGTCTAATCGGAGGAGTTTAATTGATTGATAATGTAGTATAACAGTCATCTACTGGATCTCTTCCTTCATCATTAAATATTTCAGTAAATTTGTATAGTTTTGAATTTTCATCCATTACCCCTGTAAAAAATTACTTTGGTAAAGCTACAAGGACTGAATGAACTCCCTTACTTAACTGAAAGCAGAAAGTACAGGTTTTACATTAGAATTAAATAAAAAAGTAAAATAAAGTTGTTGCTGTGCTATACACAGAAAATCGGTTATTTTTCCTCTTTTGCTCACTGTGTCCATAAAACAGAAGATAAAAAATACTGAGCTAGCCTATTTCTGGTCTGTATCCAAATTTCAGACAGGAATTATTGATTAATAAAGGAGTCCTGCATAAGCAGTTGAATACTTTTAGATTCTGGCAGCATTAAAGTTCTAAATAGAATTAAAATGGAAACAGAGCTTGAAACCCAACTGACATGTAAATTTTAAAGTTAATAAAGAGGAAGTGGATGTAGAACGTCTTGTATCTCAGAATAAGATGCATCATCTGCTATGTTTCCCAGGTCCATGTCATTGTCCACGTAGCTCTCAGTGTACCTGGACAGATTCTCTTTGCGTTCCTGCTTCTTCCTGTTTTCTTACAGCTGGTGCATCATGTAGTTATCAACATGTATTGAAGTAAGGACTATGAATTGAGAAGAGTAGAAAATAGGGGGGGTTAAACACTTGCCTTCACTGTGAATCCACCGTTCCCTGCATGGGTGCCGCTCATTTCATGTTTCATGATGTTGACCTACAGACACATCAGCTTGGTATCAGGCTGCTTCTGGCTCTTAGGCTCCTTTTTTAGGAAGGCAGTACAACTTTGGTGAAGCAGTTTTCCCAACTTAGGCATTATTTTTTTTAAAAAGTTGGTATTACTGTGCAGATTTGCTGCTAAAAAAAGCCATTTTATCTCAACTTTTAGCAGAACTGATTTTGTTTTGCCTCACATCACTGCTCACTAATCAGAGAACATAGGCGTGTTTTTACTGGTTTGCCATAGTGTGTTCAAGGTAGGTGTTTTCTGGAAGGAGTGGTTAAAGACAGCTCTGTAAAACGAGGATGGTTACTTACTTTTCAAGAAAGGGAGGAGCTGCTGCTCAAAGAGCAGAATTCTGAAGAATTACTCAGAAGTGCAAGAAAAAACACCTCTTTTGACATGATTTTGATAAATAACATTTTAACAGTAAAAAGTTTAGAAAAGTTGATTTTGCATTATATAGGCAAATGAAAAACGGTTTCTGTTTTACAGTTATTGTTGATTCCAAAAACATATTTTCATAGACATGATTAATATTTGTTCATATTGTGTTTATCAGAAATCAAGGAAGGGTCTAGGAGAGATCTTCCATTTCTATCTCTATGCAACATGACACAAATGTCCTTAGTAAAATGAAACCTGCTTTGCATACTTTTTGACTTCCTTGTTTATTTATTCCAGTTTTCAGACTGTAGCAGTAAAATGAAAATACATTTTTATTGCTATTACAGACCTTAAAAATCAATAAGTCACTCTGCTACCATTAAATCCATAATAAATATTTACTCAAGTCATTATTAATATTCAAACTGGAATTTAATTATTTATCTTTGATTAAGAGATTCAAATCTTTAAGGTAAAAAAAGCCTCTGTTCTCACCTGTGGATGCAGATTCTAAACAAGTTAGACAGTACAGAATCTACCAGTGGCCACTGATAAGGTTATATGAGCTGAGGCACTAAGCAACTATATATGCTCTGATGCAACTAGTGTTTCATTTAGCTGCACAAATTAACACAGATGTTCAGCTTTCTGCCAAACTCCCCAACAGAAACTGCGTTCACTTCGTCGGGAGCACGCTTTCAGCATAAGGAGCGAATTCAGTCGCCATTTCATTTTTAACCAATTAAATGTGTTTATTATATCAATTATAATGTTTAACTTTTGTTTTAAAGTGAAAGAAAGCTGCTGAAACCTCATTGATCAGTTAGTAAATTACAAAAGAAAATGACACTTATTGTTCTCCTGCGGTGTTGAACTGATTATTTCAAAAACTAAGATTGTTTTCTATGAAGATAACTGCCTCTGTTTAAAGATACTTCATAGGAACATTAAATCATGTTGTAAAATTATTATTATATGACTTTCATAATTTCCAGAAGTCTGACAAAAAGAATATTGTCTGACTGTTACACGTCTCCAGAGGTTCTGTCTTAAAATCCATCTTCCTGAAAACATTGCTGAAACCAGTTGACTGTTCAGCTGTAAAACACATTTTTGTTTCCTGATAGACCCACAATATAAATCATAGATCAAATCCCAAATGTGATAAAATAAGCATTGGATATAACCCAAATGATTCCAAACTGTGGCAGATTGAAAATGAACGAGATTTTCATCCAATCACTCAGGTGAAAGTTAACCCTTTTGTTCATCCCCATCACTTCAATATTTTCAGTCATGCTGCAACGCACTATATGCTGAGCTCAGTCAGTCATCACTTTCTTACTGTCAGCTTTAAACATGAGCAAGTTTAAAGCTGACATGAACACCAATTTAAAACTCACCACATTGCATCCTTGTTTCTTATAGTATTTATTTTTAAATCCTTGTACTTGTTTTTAAAAGTCTTTAAGGTCTTGCCTCTCAGTATCTGTGTGAACTGCTGTAGGCCCGCTGGCCTTTTGCTCTCTGAGGTCAGTAGATCACTTGATTCTAGTTACCTCTAAAACTAAGAGAAAATTGTGAGGTGACCGATCCTCAGCTGTTGGCCCACAACAGTGGAATAAAGGACCTGTGCGTCCTAAACAAATACAATCTCTTTTTATTTTCAGATCTTGCCTCAAAGCTCACTTGCTTTTCAAACAGCTTGAGATTTTGACTTTTGAATGTCTGTCTTTATTTCATGATGATGGAGGAGATTGATGTTGGTGATCACAGTCATCTAAACTAGGTCAAAATATTTAATTTAAAAGACATTCTGCGTTGTGAAGAGGTGCTATAATTCTTTGCTTAAAAAAAGGTATATTAAGGTATAAAAAGAAAAATATATGCCCATATAGTAAAGAGAAAAGTGTAAACTACAAGTAGAATAGTTTTTTTCTAAGTTAGCTATTGGCAACAATATCCAGGGGGGTTGGTTGTCACATGGGACACCTTTTTCATTTTGCCACTCATTTTCAAATGCCTTTTTGTAAAAACTGGGATGAAAACAAGATGGCAGAGACAGATTGGTTCAGTAGATTGATGGAAAGAAATCAGAACCTTTTAGTGAGGACCTCGAAAGCTACAAGTTTAGCATAGTTTATGAATCGGTAGGTTGAAGCAATGGAAAGTTTCCCAACTTATGCATTCAAGATGGATGCTACTTGCATCAACAGCAGTTAAACTTTCCTACTTTAACTGTTTGTGGCACTTGTTTATTAAGTATGGAACATTAAGTCAGCTCTTCAGGTACTACTTGTTTGTTTCAATTCCGTGCATAGATAGATAGATAGATAGATAGACAGACAGACAGACAGACAGACAGACAGACAGACAGACAGACAGACAGACAGA
>JAUZNJ010101469.1:0-21149 GCA_034780135.1 Jordanella pulchra
ACACACACAAAGAAAAGGAAAATGCAAAAGGTATTTATAATTTTTCATGTGGCCAGAATTGGGAACAATCTTAATGAGCGAATGAGTCATAACTCTAAATCCCTCCACAGGTGCTGCTAATAGGACTCCAGTTTGATCCTGCTCAACAGGCTTTGGAGCAAAGGGAGCAGCATTTCAGAGCTAAAATCCAGGAATAAATACATGCTTGTCTTTCTCCATCAATCCAGTGTTGTCTGGAATCCCACTGAGACTCTGGCGGCACAAACCAACAGTCTCCCGACACTCAATAATCATGTCCTTTGCACCTATGTTTCCCTTTTAGTATGTGGAACAGACACAGTTGTATGATTGTAGGTAATACTGTATTTTATCAAATTTATAAAGTTTGTGCCTCCACAAATCTGGCTTTGATGGAAACACGGAAAGCGAAATTCATCATGGAAAGAACATCATGTTCATAGATTCCTTATGTCCCGCAGGGGACATACTAAAATTGTGAAAGAAGATACTGTGGCCAGATAAGACAAAAATGTAACCTTTTCGTATGTATTAGACTGCACAACACTCTGAACACACCATCCCCATCTGGTACTGGTAGTATAACAGCGTAACCCCCAGGTTCCACTCCGCCCTGTTCACGTCATGTTAATCAATGAGAACTGTTCCACATCCTCCGCATGTCTCCATTCACGTACGTCTTCTCCGTCCGTCGCCATCAAAATACGGAGCGTAGCTATTTCCTGCTCCGATCCGTTGCAGGTCGGCCATGTTAAGATCCATAGTTGCAATAGCACCAAACGGGAAAAAGGAAGTAGAGAAGATCTGGTTTTTCAAAGTAAAATATGGTAACAACAGATCGGTAACTACAAATTACAGCATATTTTTCATATGTTCCCGATTCAAACCAATGGTACTTCAGCATAAAAGAATGCAAATATATGATGTTGATCAAAGTATTTATTTTATTCGGTTAAATTTTCTTTAAATCCAGTCACAACTTTAAGAACAATTTCTTCTTACAAGTATGGATGAAGAGACGCTGATTAGAGAACAAGCCAAGTATGTAGGATCCTGGAAGTATTTAATGCAAAGACCCACAATGAAAGAAAAGATTTGGGTAGAAACTATCCATATGCTGGAGGTCGGTGGAGAGTTTGAATCATATTATAGGCCTATTAAATTAAATGTTTATTATCTCATATTGTGTTCCTATGAGTTAGCAAATTACAATATCATTAATGTGCTCTCCTTGAGCTTCAGGGACCTCAGAGCGGAGAAGGACGGGAGGAACTGCCGAGGCTTTAGGCTTTGCTTTGTGAAGGCGGTCTGGAACTGAGTGCAGCGGTGGGATTTTGGGGTAAGGTTTGTTTTCTTCGACAGAGAGGGAGAAAGTAGTTTCAGTTGATGGGAAGATGGTCAGAGTTGAATGAAGGGCAATCATTAAAGAAAGTCAGTGACAACAAAAGACTTTAGACCAGGTCACAGGTTTAAACTCTGAGACCGCAATGATCGTAAACAGGAACGGCAAAGTCAAAGTCCACAACTTAACTCAACTAATAATTCATGGCAACACTTATCATGCAACATGGCACAGATCTAGGCGATTTCACAAAAGAGAAAACAAAAATGCTGATGAAAATGCTGTTGAAAGCCGAAAGAAAAAAGCCAAAAAAACTCAAACTAAATCTAAAGTCGTATTATGTGTTGGTCAGTTACATAAATCCAATTAAAACATGTTGATGTTGCTGCAACATGGAAAAATGTGGGAACTCAAGGATTATGAACAGTTTAGAAGAAGGATATTTCTTTCTGGTAACACACATCTCATCTTGTGCAGAGTCTGTGACAGAGTATTAGGAAGGCTGCAATTTGTGGACAGTTCTCTATGTGATTATCAGTGTGTGTGATTGTCAGTGTACATCAGTGTGACTTACCAGGCCCTAAGTCTGAAAGCTTCGGGTAAATCTGGGTTGACCATGATTGTTGAACTGAACAAAGCTGAGAGAGATCTGCCTCCAAAATCAGACAAGCGAGCTCCTTTGATGGCAACAACAGGCTGTCCTGAGCCGTCAAACTTCTCCGCCTGGAGTAGAAACAGAAAGAGACGTCAAAAACTGATAGAGAAGAGAGAATCTGCGGCAGCAGAAGAGCAAGGTCTCAAATGTTAATCTGTGGCTGAAACTTTTAGCCACTGAAATGTAATACCAGCAAAAGTTTACTTTAATAATTAGGTTAACTACAAGTTCATTTCAAAGTAATTTCCAGACTTTGGTGAGGAGGACGGATTAACTCGTGCTGATCAAATGAGCTGGGAGAAGAATGGTGCCATTTTGTCTCAAAACAGAGTGTCTGGTCCAACGCAGCACTGAAGGTCACAAGAGTGATTTAAACGATCCAACAGCCCAGAAAAGCAAATCAAACGTGCTCTGTATGCAAGACCACCCACACAGACGCCATCACAGATGCATAAACGCATGGGCTCCTTCAAAAACCCAGTTAATTACAGTAGGCTCAATGTGTTTTTATGATGCATCATAAATCCAGTCATGGATGCATGCAGAAAAGCAGGGAAGGAGATTAAAGCTCTTACCTCCTCTCCCCACAGAGTGACTGTCACCACTGTACCGGTGGTATCTATTAGGTTGATGGCCCTCTTGGAGACTTCTCTGCTGGTCTTTGTGGTGATACGGGATACATCGTCTGCACTCTTACACACTCCAATTATATCTATAGAGAAAGGAACACGTAACGAATGAAGACAAAGGAACATCCACTGCGCTGGCGAGGAGTTTATAAATATGTAATCAGCATCAGTGTCATTCGTTATGAGCTTTTATAAATCCAATCAAATATGACTTCCCTTAACTTGAAAATTGTGATTTTTAAAGCTTCAATAAATTCTAGAAATTAAACATTTGGTGCACATTCATTTTTTTGTAAATTAGCTAAAATGACATAGAAATAATACCCACATACATACCCCTGCACAACAACCCTTTTATAGCTTTTAAAAAGATACAAGCAATAACCCTAGCTCGATGTTTAACAACTCACAAGAAATTAGTAGAAAGCTCATACAAACAGGTTGGTTATCTACATAATATTCTGCCTATAAACTCCGTACAGTTTCAAAGTGATGATGATCAGACTTTAGATCAGATTTACACCAAGGCCCAAATTGATCAGAAAGTGGGAAAAGATAGACCAGTGTTGGAGTCCAACGTTAAACCAATTAAATTTCAATGTTGACCGAGAGGGTGCTGAACAAAAGAGAAATGTCTATTCCAATTTTTTACTACTTCATGCATTGAAGAAACTTGCAGCTCCTAACCTTTTCTTTAGATGTTTTGTTGTCGGATCAAATAAGGTTTGAACTGCTCAGCAGAATTTTGAAAGAATCAAGCTAAGTTACTTTAAATCTCAATAAACGGTGCCAGGTGTCAAGCATAGGTGTAGCAGCACCATGCTGAGGTGTCTGATTTACTGTCAATAGATGCGTTTCCATAACAGATCTGCACAAAACTATGAAGATATTATTCTAAGTAATGAAAAAAAGATGTGCATTTGTGGTATTTCCATTAAATGACAAATACATTTAAAACTGCATGTAATAATTCTATAAACAGCATGGCAGCGGTGGATGTAAACACATAAGATATATACATAAGTGGGCACCATCATCCTCCACCTACTTCCTGTCTTTTTCATCATCTTTTTATAAGGCATTAAAGTCCAGCTACAGATCACGTACTCGTAAGAAGTGAAAAAATTGTTTCCATAGCAGTTTTACGAAATATTACGATTTGGATACAACTGAAAAACCACCTCATTGAAGAGTGAAAACTTTTATATTAATAGGATGCTGATTACAAACAAATCAACACATATTGAACCGATTAGCCTGAATGTATGCTTAAAAGTCTAAAAGTAATGTCATATTTGTGGCGAAGTGTTGTGTATAAACTTTTGACCAGGGAAATATGTTTTTAAAATAGGGGAAAATGTAAGGAAAGCTTTTAAACCTTCTGCTTTATGTTAGTTTAAATTGCCATAACAATTTAATGTTGTTGTAAGTAGTGAAGATAAAGTAAAGCTAAGATAGCTGTAACCCCTGATACAGTCCAATCTGAATTGAACTGACATTTAAGTCTAACAGACTGGCTCTTGCTCCTTCTTCCAAATCACAATAAATTAACTAATTTCTTAATCATGATAGAATAGAACAGAATTCAACTTTATTGTCATTGCACTGTCGCAAATAGAAGCAACGAAATGTAGTTTGCATCTATCAAGAAGTGCTATACAGGATATCGACGTTTATATATATAGGTTTACAGGATGGATAAAGAATAAAATAAAATGTTCTGTGTAAATATAACATAAATATGGGAGCTATATGCACATATTATACAGATTATGCAGATTATACAGAATATACAGGAATGTTAGGAATAAATTGTATATGTATTAGAAGGTTTATAATACAAGGTAGATAATGGTAACTAAGGGTTATAGATTATATACAGATTATGTATGTGTGTGGGGGAACAGGTGTCAGGAGGCGTTCAAGAGTGTGACAGCTGTGGGAAAGAAGCTGTTCCTGTGCCTGGTGGTTCTGGTCTGTAGGCTTCTGTGACACCTCCCAGAGAGCAGGACAGAATAATCTCTGTGATGTTCAAGGCTTTAACACTTCTTTAAGAATTACACAACTGAAAATGAGAGCAAGCTGAGCTCTAAGAATGCAGAGGACCTTACTTTACAATGCAAATAGTCCAATTCAAAACAACCTGTAGATCTCATCATAAGTCGTATAAGAATGTGTCAAGGTTACCTAAAACGGAAGGATACAGATGTTGCTGTACAATTAATACACAAGTAAGCTGCTCTTGCAATTTTTCCTTTAACTTAATTGTCTTGTATAAGTTACTACTCATTTTTATTCATTTGAAACAAGAACAACATTGATCACTTTTTTATTAACCAAGAAAATCAGAGTTTAAAGGTTTCTCCTAAAAATACTTGCTTTAAATTCATTCCTTAACCATGAATAAGAAAACAATAAACCTGTTCCCTAACTATGAGCATAATTAGCATATATTAAAGCACAATGCCTTTCCTCCTTCTTTGTACTTGCTCTGAAATGCTGAACCTATCCATGTGGTACTACTGCTAGTATTTAATCAATGCACCTGCAGGGGGGCTTAGATGTCAACGGCCCATTTTTATTGCTTATTCTGCCTCCTTTTCTATGCATATGATACAAACAAAAAACTAAGAAATTAAGCTCTTTGGGAAGGCAATGTTAATTCAGGGCTGGTGCCCATATGTGAAATAAGTGGAAAATGCGCTAAAACCAGTTTTACAAATCACTCATTCATTCATTTGCACTTTCTGTTAACCTTTTTTTTTTATTCTTTTCCACTCCCTTACCCTCTTATTTGCTCTGTGTCAGTGTTCTCTCAGCCTTGCTTAATTCCATTATGATTGAGACGATGTCATCCACCTATGAACTCCATTATCACAACAGGAAAAGGCTGACAGTTCTCATTACTATGTTATAATCCCCTATTTAACAAAGGCATACAGTGGGGAGGGTGGGCGAGGAAAAATGGAGAGACGACAGCTTAAGACGTGTAACACCGGTCCTCCATACCCAACGCAAACATGCCCCTATAGCTAAACTCCTTAGTGGATCAAATGATGCAATCACCTAAATTACTTTGAGTTGGCAGTTATGGGAGAGTCTCATAATTCTACTAAGTGGATTACAAATCCCGCTTGTAATTTAAATAAAACAGATAAAATAAGGCCACTATAATTTAGGTTTTAAAATGGTGATGAGGATAACAATCATAGAGGTATATGGTTACCAGTTTTAATGGTTAAGGATTGCAAGTAAATATGATTTCTAAAGGAATTAGTATCAATCCATGTGGAATAAAAGCCTTTTTGTTGACTGTCCATCAAATATGGGTTTGGGGGATCGAGTTCCCAAACAAAACAGCACAGAGTTTTAAATAAGATTATGTTCTCGCCTTACTTTTATGGTAACAGTATACATCGTGTTGAACAGTCCTCTGCATTGCATCACATGCTTTCCAGAAGTCCATTTATTTCTGACAATGAACACCTGGAAGGATAGTATCCTGTGTATAACATGGTCCCTTACAAAATAAATATATTGTCATTTGTTAATACATAAGTATATATATTTTTTCACATAAAGCTGATGAGTGAACTTTTTATTATCTTGTAATTGAGATACGTTGCCAAGGTAACTGGGTCTGGCTGCAGAAACTGCAACCCTAATTGGCAGAGGGAAGTGAGATCATTTCTTAATGTGATACGTTATGTTAGGTGATACAAAGTATCAATTTAGAGAGCAAGTGTACCACCAGCCTTTGAGCCAACTCATTAATTTAAGCAGTCAGGCATTTGACTGGAACCTATTTAAAAAACACTGTGTAAACAGAGCAAGGCTAAAAGGAAATCTAAGAGGCAGATTTTGTCTTTTGTGCTCCATCTCTGTAAAACAATCTCCCACTGGACATTTGACATATGTTTTTCTGTTGTTAAATTGTGTTGCCTTACTCCTTTTTTTAATCACCTACTGTTGAGCACTTTTTAAAGGGCTTCATAAATAAAGTTATTATTTATATTCTCATTTGAGTACTAAGACTTTTTAACAGACACTCTTCAGCAAACCACAAACTAATATTCACCCAGTCCAAGGTATAAATCATAGATACCCCTCATTTCATTGAAATGAAGTAGCAGTAAAGTCTGACAGTATGTCGGAGCGACATAAGATAGATTTCTGTCTGAACAAATCAGTTCATTAAGGATTATAGCTGTTTTTTATATTCTATTTATCTTTTTTTGCTATTCAATAACTTAATAAGTTTCCATAGTGTTATACTTTATAAATATGCCTAAGTTCAATTATGTATGAGAAAACTAGTTTTGTTTATCCAGTCAGTGGTTAATACAGCTGGTACAATAAACTGTTGAAATACACCTTGGTAGCTCCAGGATGGACCTCATTTTACCTTTAGAACTGCCTTCATGTACTGGAAGTGCTGGAAACCTTCTGCATGCTGCAGATTTATCAGCTTCACATCCATGTTGTGAATATCTCATTCCACTACATCCCAAAGCTGCTATACTGGACTGAGATCTGGTGTCTGGAGACCATTTGAGTTGAGTGAACTCTGAGATGATTCACGCTTTTTGAGATGGTAGCCATCAGAAGATGGGTACACTTTGGTCATAAAGGGATGGACATGGTCAGCAACAATACTTAGGTAGGCTGTGGTATTGGCATGATACTCAATTAGCACTAAGGGCCCCAATGTCTGCTAAGAGAATATCTGGTTTGAACTGCATCAGATTTTCGTGACCATGTCTGTTTTGTTTTTTTTTTTATCCACCACATCATTAAAAAAAGGCCCGTGTTATGGAAAGACCCTCTTGATACAAGACAAAGCTTTGACTTGAAGGTGATGGCTATGAATGTTCCAGAAATAATCAAGATGTCTTTAATGGAGAGGACTAATTTTTTCTCTAATTTGGCCCCGAGTGAAAAATGAGAATAATTTGGTCCAGATTTACAGCAAATTTCTTTCTTATTGCTTCTTTCATTACTCAATAACTTAAACCCTAATAGCTCCTTCCCTTTTCAGACATGTATCAGGATTTGTTTAAATGCAAACTTGTAACAAAATCAACATACTGTCTATTAAATGATCCAAAGGGAGAATTTTTCTGGATGGAAAATATAAGTGGATGGTTTTAAATTTCCAATGGTCACTAAATTCAATTTTGATTTGTTTGGTCTTTCACTGTAGAAGGGTGTGTTAAAACACCATCATTAAGGCAACTAAACATAATGGCTGAAAAAAGAAACATTGAAGACTTGTTGCTATTCTAAATCTGAAATGTAGGAGCATAATTTTTTACACTGACTTAACTTTGTCTCTTTGTGATTAAAAATAATAAAGTGAAAGAGGTTTTTACTTTTTACAGGCCTGTATTTATACTGGATTCATTGAGGTTCTCACCAATAATGGCATCTTTGTCTCGGTTTTCAAGGTCTCCAATAGGCACAAAGTCACACTGCACTGATGGGATGCCCTGGGTGTCCTCACAAGGCACAATAGATGAATGAGCATGGAGGGTCATCTCATAATCGTGCTTTAGTGTGTTGAATTGTTTGTTGGCGATCTTTAGAGTAGCCTTTGAGATGTAGTACACCTAGAGAGGAAAAAATAGGTCAGCAGAATTCACTAACATTATATTACTAGACTTAATAAAAAAAAAATAAATTAGTGTCAACAAGGAGAGACTAACAGATCAAACCCCCGGAGGAAATTTACTCAACAAGAACAGTCTCTGTTCAAGCAAAACTTCCTATTTAGAATGAAAAAAAAACCTTCAGGTCAAACTGAGGCTCAGTGTCCCTATCAGCCCAATCAGTTCTTTAATTCACCAGAAAATAAGCAGCAGTTGAGAGCGACTCTGCTTAACAGCATAATTTAAACTCAATCTGCTAGGCACTCTTCTTCATTTACTCTCCCAAGGCTCCAACACCCCACCTCTCTCTCTGCCTCTGGGGTTGTTCCTCTAAATCCTTACTTCCTTCTACTCCCTCCTGTCTTTCCTTCCATTTTCAGTTCACACAAGAAGCTTCTATAAGCAGCGTTCTGACTGCTTCCAGTCACTCATAGTCTTTAGCTTGGTCTGTCAATACTCCAAACATATAAATACGGAGGGCAGAGGGTACAGATTGGATCTAGGTCTATGGCTGGCTGCTTTGTAGTTGCCAGTAATCCAACAGGTATAAAACAATTCAAATATTAAGCAATTCATGGTAACAGGCAATCACTAGACACCATATGGTGATTACTGATCTTCTAATTTTCTTTTTTTTTTTCTTTAGATTTTTTTGGTCAAAGGGGAGATTTATTTAAAGACTGGGAATCAAAGCCAAGACAGCCATACAGGTGACTCAGTCTCTGCAACAAGGTGTTCTGCTCAATTAGAATCTGCTAAGACACTTTTCTTCCCTGCTCCCTGATAGTTTGCATTTTATTCTTTTGCAAATGATGTCAAATTTTACTAAAACTACCTCATACCAGTGAGGCCCAAGGATTTTTTTTCTTTCTTTTTTTTCAAAGGGGAAGACTTCAACATTCCCACTGGCAATCTTGAAGACAGAAGTGCACAGACAGGTACATAGTTTTAATTTGATCATAACTAATGGTCTAAACCAGCTGGCGTACTCTGTTCCGGTTCCAGACTCTGGGGAGCTTTTACCCGGAACGCTCGACATTAACGTGGCAACATGAATTTATGATAGTTTTGCTCAAACAAAAATTTTCATTGGGCACGTCTTTGACAGCCCAGCTGCAGCTCTTCATCCAATCACGTTAGACCTATGGTCTGTTTACGCTCCAAGATGAGAAGCAGGTGAGACAGAAGCTTGCCGTTAAATTTCAAATCATTTCAGATTGCTCATTCAAAAATTGGGAAGGTGGACTATAAGAATGGGGGATTTGAAGACATATGTGTTGTTCTCCAAGGACACACTACTACATGATTGATCAGTTTAATCTACCGTAAGCCTGGCGACTGTAATAAGTGGCAAAGGTAAACTCCACTATGATTCTGAACATAAAAAGTTTGAGGAAACATACCAACAAGGATCTGAGGTAAGAACCATGAAAATAAACAATCTTGGACTTATATTGAATGACTTGTTTTCTAAGCCCTAAACCTGGAAATGTTTTGTACTACTTTGTGCAGCAAATTGATTGAGATTATCTAAAAAAAAAAAAAAAAAACAAATCTAAGGTTGTATTTGTTCATTTTGACTTTTATTATGTTATGTTTTTGATGTTCAATTTTGCAAAAGATTAAATGTTATCTCTTAATGAAAATACAGAATCAATATAGTCAGAAAATTGTTCCTTTAAAGATCAGGAAGTGAAGTATGTTTTTAATATTTCTGTATTACATTCTTTAATAATATGCTGTAACCAAGCTTAATATATTGTTACAGTTGCCTCTGTAGTTTTCATGCTTTTCTAATGATCCATAGTTTTGTGCAACATATACTTGTTACGCACCCATTAGAGGGAGTAAGACGAGGTTTTGGACCATCCTGAAATCTAGTTGAATACTCTTGGTCTAAACAATTTTAAAGTGTGTAGAACCAGTATTATTCTATCTGACCAGTTTTTTTTTTAAAAGTATAATTTCCAATTACTTTGCTAACAAAAGAGACACCAAAGAAAAACAAATCTTTAAGGATGTTGCAACTGAAACATTTAACCAGATTCACTCCTCTACTTCCACTTTAAGGAGGTAGTTCGCCTATATGTCTGACTTCCTGCATGAAACAGTGAGTCATTTATTAGCAGTTAAAGCACTATGTAGTGACACCTAATTAAGAATGTCATTAAAAAATTTTAATTTGAAGTGTGAAACACACAAATATAAATTGGAAACAAAGATAGATGAATTTGAAGTGTACATTTTGCCTAATTATGAGAGTTATAGCTTCTTGCTTAAAATTAACAAATAAGCCAGATCTAGAAAATTCAGATTTAGTTTTACATATGTATTTTCTTAAGATAGTCTATGTTTTTTTTTTAAGAGTGTTTCTAATTTTTCTTTAAGTTGTTATATGTCACCAAATTATAGATCCCGGACCTCTAGCTCCTCCTCTGGCTGCCTTGTTTTGGTGCTTTTGAAGCAAAACTGGCTCAACACTCTGAGCGGGTTTTAGTGAAGAAGGATGATTATTCTTAGACTTTCTGCACCATGGGTAACATAAAAATACAAAAAAATAAAATAAAAAAAATCATAGGACAATCTGAAATAACCTTTAGGTAAATGTAACAAGCTCAGAGGATTATTAACATTTATTAAAAAGAAACTTGACAGTATAAACTTACATTTTTTATATACAGCCAGTGGTAGCTGTCACAAAGTCACTGAACCAACATACTCTAACTAACTACGAATCCTGGAACAAATGCTACAACCCATAGTTTTTAACAACTGCTATGTGAATAAAAATGGTTATACCCCCCCACCCCCATGCATGTAAAAAACAAAGAGATTTATAATGCAAAGAGATTATGTGCATTTACAGAGAATCCTGTGACTGAATTACTTTTGGTTTAACGGTTTTAGCCATTTGAAAATAAAATACAATAAAAAGACAAGCCATCTACTATATTCTTCCTGTCCATCAAAATGATGAACAAGGTCATAAAAATTCAGCGTTTATTGCGAGGAGATCTTAGTAGTCAATCCCTAAGTACCAATGGTGTCAGCGTGATCACAGACATCAGTTTGATAGTTTATGTTATTGAGGTCAGCTCTGATGCTGACATTCTCTGAGGGTACTTGTATTTGATTCATATCATCATTCGTATATATACAAAATGAAAAAAAGATTGCTACCTGCCTGTGTAAGAAGGTACTATGAGTGACTGAATTGAATCCATTAAAGAAAAAAAAGGTTAACAAGGGATTTGGAGTTTATATGACATTGTTAAATAAGATCTTTCAATAAACAATCTGTTGGTTTTAACAATAAAAATATAAACACATTAATTTCTCCTTTCATATAGAATTTTGTGTAAATATATGCTTAATGTATTCACATGTTGTGGATATTATTGGTTAGCTAACTCTAATTCAACTTCTTACAGAATCTAGATGTTAATCCTAAAACACTACAGGATCCATGAGATTAAAGGGACATTTTCGAATCAGGTTATGTGGGATACTTAACTGTAGTCAGTATATGGCAGTAGATTGAAGGCAGCACAGCTACAAATAAGCAAACCAACAACTGAATTGGCACAGGCAAAAATTTAAACTGAAGTAAAACTGACACATTTTATAGTTTCCTTTAGCCAGTCTTTAATTGAAAACCAAGCAAAAAAAAAAAACAACAAAAAGTCCCTTAAAAGAAGACAAATTTGACCCAACATGATTTATTTATTGTTTGTATAATTTGTTGTGATTTGTTTGTATTAATATACAACTTTGCAAAGTAGATTAAATATTTTTGCTGTTATTTTATTAGATATTTGTATTCTGAAGAATACATTTTTTACTTTTGGTACCTATCCAAGTTCTAAGTCAAATGCCCATCATAATAGAAATTACTGTGAATTTCTACTCTGGCGGCTAATGGCACTAAATGCAGCTAAATGCCATCTATTTACAAATTTCTTTGCAATATTCATGCGTCCATTACTGAAATATCAAAGGATTGTGTCAATGTAGTAATTGGAAGGTGTTTATATATCAAGGCACCTGCAATAACTCTCTGAATACAAATCATACAGACTGCTGGATGGGTCTCCTCTCCCCTTGATGCACATATATGACACTCGTTTTCAACAAAACGGATCCATTCACGAAAAGTGGAGGGTACATTGTGATTATTTTAAATGCAATTAAAAAAGCAATGTCAAAATGATCCGTTTTCGGTATAGGATGCTCTATAGATCTACATTAGGGGTTTTCCAAAGAGCAGTCCGTTAAAGAGTCTTGAAACTGTTCTGTGTAGACCCAAAATCCTAAATAGTTGTAATTTGTCCCTCAGCACAGCTTTTTAACATTTAAGCAATTTTCTTTTTTACCAATAAGTTTACATTTTCTTGAAAGGGAAAATATTTGGTATAACACAAAGTATTTAGGTATTTCAGGATTCTTTCATTTTAATTTAGTTACAATTAGGAGCACAAACACTCATTGAAATACAGAAAAGCAGACCCATGCACATCTTTTAACCAAACATCACTAGTTACTGGACTTTGATGCTTAGCAATCAATTTCTTGAACATTCAGAAAACTTCAATTGTTTAAATATTGTAAAATATTTAGTTTATTATAGTTAAAACAAAATATTCACAATAACCTTCCTTTCCAACTTTTTACATAAAAAAACAAAACACAGTTGGCAATAGGGCTTATGTGGCCCTTTAACTTGACAATTTGACACACGTGGCAAAAAGTTTTGATAATTCTGATCTAAAATAAATATAGCTTTCACTAACAGGGTTAATACAGCAAACCCTTCTGTTAAATTTATTACCTTTTATTCCAGAGAACTGAAGGTGGTGTCAGAAATGTCTGCTGTCTGCATTGCTAGTAATACTACGCTAGGTGTGATTTGCTACGACTGTTTATATAGAGGGTTAGGGTAGATTTACAGTTTTTCTGCACACTTTGTAAAAAGTCTGTGAAATCTGGGTCAACAAGTACTCTAAACCCAAATATTAAAAGTAATACATTAAACTGAGTATTTAAAACTGATTACTATGTAAAAACTCTGCAAACTCAAATGTGTTGAGGTATTGTAATATGTTGTTTTTTGAGTGACTTTAACTCTGTGGATTAGTCTGAATTATTTGTGGGTTAACTGAGCAAAATTTAAATACTGTAATAAGTAACAACTTAACTTCAATGATAAGGTACTTGTGTAGATTTTGACAATAAGACCCCATCGGCCGATTAACGCTGCAACATCATGACTAAGGCTGATGTTACATTAAAGAGGACTGTTAGTGTTGCTGAACTGGTTTTAAGTTCAATTTACAGAATAGAACAGCACATTAAAGTGATAATACCAATGTTACCAAACAAAAATATTAAATGTATCTAATTGCAATTCATTTGATAGTTTCAAAATAAACGGTTCCAATACAGCACATTGCACACAGCAGATCAGTTAGTAGAACCAATCAAGTCAATCAACGTCAGTTGTCCCTGCCATATATAGTAATAATTTTTTATACAAATTAAACAAACTTGAAACAAAAAAGTCAGCCCCAGCAAAAAAGTCAGAATATACTGAAGGGATGAAGAAGAAATTACTACCAAGTCAAGGTCTTTTTGTTACCTTTTACTACCTGTCAAAGGCCTTAAATTGAGTTATTTCAATTTACTACCTTCTATTACCCTGTTTAAACCCTGAATAAAGTTATTTTGACAACAAATTGGTAACTTTGCATCATTCACTGCCCCTGAAGGACACTGTGCACCTCCTGGAGTACATTTTAAGAATGGCTTAAATTTTTATATTCAGCCTGTGAGGTTAATCCAGTTACAGTATAAAAAATGCTTGGGTTAACATTTTAATTAATTTAAGAGTTTTCAAAGTAGATTTAGACAAAAAAAAACATTTTTAAAGATAAAAAAAGGCAATCCAAAAGTTACTCATCTTTTATCAAGTTTTCTTTTTTTTTGAGTTAATCTTCTTTTTACCAAGAACACACAAGAGATGCAAAGACAAAGATAGAAAAAAAGCTCTTACAATTAGCGCATTGTGTTTAGATATTTGTCATTTTTATAAACAGAGAAAACATTTATGTTTCCAATCTACAAAAGGTTTAGATTCATCTTCTACAGGAAAACACAAGTTTGGCTTAATAGAATATAGTGCATTTAGTTTATTGTTTTTTTTACTTTTGTCTCAGCTGTCTTGGCTCCGCCGTAACGGACAGCACATTAGATAGGCTACTTCTCTGACAAATTTTAAAATGCAGCTTAAAACTTACTTGTATTTGCTGTCTTTTAACACTGGCTGGACTTAACTGTTGTGCCCTCATTTACTTACTTCAAACAAACTATCATTGCCTTATTTTATTTCTAAATGGTGCATTTTATTATTAACTATGTTCAACATTTCGTTTTCTGCAGATTTAAAGTACTCTACAAATTAAGATGTTGATGATGATGTTGTCATTTTCATAGTTCTTCAAAGGGCTTTTTGAACCGCTCTTTGTCTGAACAGTCACTCAGAGCATGTTTGGCTTGGGACACCCTACCAGGGGCATTTAAGCTCAAGATAACATAGACTCTGGGACCATCTGGGCACCACTAAGATGGCAGTTCAAGGATGGGTTCTTGTTGCCTACTCATGCATCTAATTTGGCAGTTTTGGGTCCTGTTGCATAAAACAACTTTTTCCCCTTTCTTCCTACCTGTCTTTTGTTGTTGATGTTTTATCAATGATCAACTGGATCATAGTCAGATGACCCTACTGCCCACTTAAAAAGGTACTTTATCATCTTATGTTGATTCCCATTTATACATTTTGTAAATACTAAATTTTGAGTGATCTTTGAAAAAAAACGAAAAAACAAAAAATAATTACCTCCATTATTTGACAAAGGAAATTACAGAGGGGTAAATATATCACTGTTGAAGCTCATAGCTTTTATAATTAAAAGAGCTTTTTGACAGTGTATCAGAGCTGTAAAACATCTGAATCATGAAAGGAATCCAGATGGACAGGTTTGTCTGTTCCTAAAACAGGTGTTAATAATTTAAATCACAGCAGTGCATCGCCACGGATCTATGCCAATCCTCTCATCTGCATTCTTTGCCACCACACAACCCACTATGATTTAAAAAGGTTTTGCACCCCCCCCCCCACTTCACAGATTGTCTTTAAATCTCTGCAGCCAGGAACACAACAGAGGGTTCAGTAATTGCATCAATAAAAACTAAAACAGCAAAACTAGCAGCAATTTCTGAACACAACACACACATTTTTTTAATCAGAAAAAGTTAATAATCTGTTTCTCTGTACAATAGCTAATAAATATAAAAATTATTTTAAAAACAGACTTAAACTATGTGATTCCCTAAAAACGCTGCTTATTAAATGTATAAAACCTCAAACAGCCCTATGTGAAAGTATGAATTTCTAACAGTTCGTACAATTTGTGAACCAGTAAAAAGCAATACACTCTAAATGTAAATTTTTATTTAACATTTGCAAAAGGCTCTTATCACACAAAGGACTCGTACGGATGAACAAGATGAGCTCACCTTGCCTTGCTCCACTAGAGAGAAAAACTTGTCCACTTCGTTGTTAAAGGCTGTGATCTTGATTTCCCCCTGTTGACCAATGAGGCAGATTGCATGAAGAAAAAAAAACCCAACAAAAAACACCACAATATGTGTCATAAGCAGCCAAATGTTGGCATGTCTCTACTTACACTCTCATCTACTATTTCAAAGGAGAAGAGCTTTCCCTCCCCTCTGGAATTACTCCAGGTACGGATATTGGATTTGTTTGTGACTCTGGCTCTGATGGTCCACCTAAGGACAAACCATACATACTGTGATGGCCGATCACTATGTAGACAGTAGATGCTAACACAGGGTAGAATGGATGCAGTTTTTCTTTTGAAGAACCTCCTCATTTCTTGTGAAAAAAGGGGTGATTAAAACATGTCCATATGGCTATTTCCACAGTTTAGGGATGGCTGCCCATGTTTTAGGTGTCACCTGGTTCGATATACTTGAGTACAAAGAGTGACTCAATATAAAGCCTGCAGAAACAAATTCAGAAGTTAATTCAGCTGTTTAAGGGACAAAACTTGAAAGATTTTCTTCTCTAGGATTTAGGTCTAAAGACTGAGACGGTCATAAAAGAAGGTTGATCTGGTGAATCATCTTTAAGTCTGGATTGCAGTCCTGCTGAAAGGTCCTGTGATGACCTATGTTTTTCCTGCAGACACGGGTAGTTTTTAGTTTCAATGTTTGTGGTGATATCTACTTAAATATGGTTTTCAGGGGCCATTGCAGTTGTTTAATTGGAATTCTTCCAGACGCCAGAAATGACAGACAAAAAAAAAAAAAAAGGTTATTTGTAACCATTGCCAAGCTTAACCTTCTCAACGGAGTGAGAGAAAACTTCTGCATCCTTTGAAAGTGTAAAACATCTTGATTGCCTGAGCAATTAACTATGTGCAGAGGAGTAGAAAAAACAGAACGCCGTTAAAAGATGCACTTTATGGTTTAGTTGCCAGTAAAGGAAGTTTCCATAGTTAACTTTTATGTTCTTCACACTTCGGTGTTGAACATAGACATGTAATGCTACTCCCTACTCTGTTGCCTCAGAAATTACCTGTTTGTTCTGATTGTGGCTCAGGATTGTATTGGTATATTTTTTCCTTAACTTTTCATATAGAGTGTCGTGTCAGTGGCAATAAGCTTCATTCATTATTATTACCATTAGGATTTACTTTATTCATTATTATAAACATTATTTGACATTCTTTATGTTGAGGTTTACACCTAATATATATTACTGATAAGTTGTGATGTTAAAATGTTGGCACTACAAATGTTATGGTTCTTTTTCATATGGAAAACAGAACATTAAAATTAAAGTTCTCTTTACACTACTTCTGAATTCATTTCTGGAGTTTGCGTATACAATGCAATTAATTGTGATTAATCAGGCAAATTATGCAGTTAATGGTGATTAAAGATTTTAATCATTGCCCAGCCCTAATAAATAGAAGAAGAGAAAATTAAAACATTTTATTCCGTTAGACTTTAAATAGTGGTTAATCAACAGTCTGCAAAACTGCTCCTTTCCATCAGTGGGGTTTTTAGACTGCTGTTACAATTATGAAGCAGAGGACACATATAACAAAACCCCTGCTGTGATGAAATCCCCTATCATAACAGATTTCACAGTGGATAGGACTGAAATATGTTATATAAACCCTTTGCTTAACCAGGGAATCACCACTGAGAATAACAATCTGTTTTTCAAGGGAGAGTTAGCAAAAAACAGAATTAAATAAAAAATAAGAGGTCTAAAACATTATACATAAAGAGCAAAGAGTAGACTGCCGCTCAAACACTCCAAGTAGTGCTGCCCGCAATGTTGTCAACTAACACCATCGAAATAGAAAAATGTAATGCACAAATAAAATAACAAGCATAAGTGCAACATGTCTAACTTTCTCACCGTCACAAAGGTGTAGAACTTATTTTTTCACCTAAACCTCCTTACATGTAGCAAAACTGCTGAAATCAACCATTTGACTCAACTTGGGTCCTCCTAAACATCAAAGTAAGAACAGTCATCAGTTTATGCCTACAGGCACCGTTATCTTTGTAGCTCGCAATTCATACACATCTATGTTATCAGAGCACAAGCATGGAGAGTGAAAAAAGTACTCTTTTAATCTAATCTAGACAACTATTTTGAAACAGAAACAATTGTAATTAATGCCACAGACAAATGTTTTTTTTTTAAATAAGTTCATCAAACTGTTGAATTGAAGATCCTGAGGATAAAATGTAAGGAAGGTTGAAGGTTGGCAAAATACCCAGCGGGGCAAATAGCAGAATCAAAACCTCAGCAGCAGCTCATAAAGACCCAGCACAACCTGCCTTAAAAAAAGAAGCAAGATCAGTCATTCTATTTCATTTCCATGCAAATGGATTGAAATGTATGCACATGCTGAAGTCCACACTGCCACTTACATTTGTTAAAAATAAAAAAGCTTACACACTTTGACACTTTTTTTTCAAACATGCCCCACAGTGTTTCACAGGCATCAAAAATGAACCAGTCACAGAATCAGAGGAAATAGTTTAGTGGCTGACTGTGCAATAGAGAAAATGATCTATATGGTAGGAAGTAAACGCAAGTCAGAGTTTTTCCAAATGTTCAACAAATTATTTCAATTACAAACACGAATCAGAGGAAAAAAAAGGAGATAGACAAGCAGACTTACTTGCTAGTGTAAGGATTAAGGGTAGCAATGGGGAACACTTTTGTGATAGAGCCTGGTGAACTGGTGGTGGTCTTCATGGGTGACCCTTTCATGGGTGAGGTCTTCATGGGTGACCCTTTCATGGGTGAGGTCTTCATGGGTGACCCTTTCATGGGTGAGGTCTTCATCGGTGATGCAGTCATGTGGGCTTTTCCCGTAAAACCTTTTTTGGCAAAAATAAAATTAAATCATTATTTGTTTATTACTCCAAAATAACTTAAATAACTTAAAAAGGAACAACTGAACTTTTATGAGGAAGTGGCTAAATCAGTGACAGGGGCTGAAAATGAGCTTTAGCTACAAACTTCAGGGACTTTGTGTGTTTTGTCACTATATTTGTTTGCATCTTCCCTTTAAAATGAACATGAAATAAATAAAATATTTGCTAAGATTTTGACAATACGACCACATTGGATGATTAGTTGACAGTGGGTGTGGGTGTGGCCAGCACTGCAACACCAGAGTCAGGCTGCTGTTAGATTACAGTTTAATGTTGCAGCACAGTAAATTGTTGGACGATAAAACTTAACAATTGCAGGACTGTATAATGACATAGTTTCAATGCTAAAGACAGCATCATTCAGAAAAAAAAGTGAATGTTTCACTTATGTGCAAGAGCCTTTGTAGCAATAAACCCAATTGATATCGAAATTAAAATCTACATTTCCCGGTAGGAATCCTATTGGTCTTTCAATTCACAACCTTAATCACCCTTTAGAAGCTCTGAATAAAAAAAAAAAACTAATCATGATTTGTATAAGCTGCACAAATTATTCCAATAAAAACATATTTGTCTCCAGATTATTTAACACTAGAGTCACTTCCAGACTAACTAGTGAAAACAAAATGTACCAAACTAAAATTTGCGATATCTGATTCTTGTGGTCATATTAAAGAAAATACTATTTGTAAACTTCATGATTTGAGCAATTATATTTATGTTTACATTTCAGTTAAACCAAAAATGTGAAAAGAAATACAAAACCCACAAGTGTGACGGACAAAGGTAGAAAATAAATTGTAAAGCAAAGAAACCACAGCATAACAGAACCTCTGCTTGAATATGTGTAATAATTGAAATATGTAACAACATATTTAGATGCATTCAATTAAGCAAGATGCAGTTATACAACCTTTTGGTGGCTAATATTTATTACACACCGATTTATACAAAAACAACTTTGTCTTATATTTCTCTGACTTTTCTTTACACCTATTAAACACATTTGCGAGTTGAAGTTTGACAGATTCTCCATGGTGAGAATATTTCACTAGACAGAAATCATTCGTTGATTTCAAAGCTTTATACAAATGTTTATTAAAAGGTGCCAAAAAAATCACGTAGGACACTGTTGTTTATAAAGTATTTATATGGAGCTTAATTGGGGCCATAAAGTTTGTAAAAATATATAAAATACATAAATGAAAGAGGAAAAAAAAAAAGAATTCCAGTACACATTCTGATTCTACAAGATTTGCTAAAAGTAATAAAAATCTCTACATAGATCCACTTAATCCTGGTTCAAGTTGCCATATTTTTCTGAATTTTTGATTCATTTTCAAAACCAAGACTTCACATATGATGATCATGCAAAAAAGAGATGAAATGTGTTTTACCATGTGTGGTTTACAGAAACATGCAAGGGCAACACAAAAAACAAACAGATTTTATTCAGGAAAAAAATGAGAATTCTCACAAAATTTCTTGAGATGAAATGTGATTTCAAGGTAGATAAATATGGCCATAAAGGAAGAACCAATGGAGATGCAGTGAAGACAGTGCAAATAGGGGTTCTAGGAATGGAAACATAGAGGCAAAAATATTTGTGATTATCTTGTCGTGTGTATGAGGCTACTAGCAGCATAAGAAAACTATAATATCATTCATTTTTGCTGGGTAACAAAGCTAGTCGATTGCTATTCTCAAAATTGCTGTGACTTTATCGCTCTTCTTTGCTTTTGAGCAGATGAATTGCCAGAAGACAGTTTGGTGCAGCCCACTAACTCATACGGTGTAATCTCACCTCCAACAATAAAGTTGAATCAGCCCAAAAAGAATGATTCAAATAAAACAGCTAACTGTTGTCAGCATACTTTTTATGCAAGGCCTTGTTTTGCTTCCATGTAAGATCTGTCTTATTTAGTAGCAGCAGTTTGGTGAAAAAACTGTTTGGGACAAAACATCTACTCACAAAGCGTATCAAATATAAGCCCTAAAATATGTATATTCTGCAAATAGAAGCAGACACATTTTTATTCAGTGTTTGAGAGATAACGTTCAGCAAGGTGGTGACTAAAACAGGGAAGTGAGGTGAATCAAACCATGCTAATAGTGTTGTTACATGCATTGCATTTAAAATATATATGAACACTGGCGTGCAGGTGGGGCAGTGGTTAGCGCGCACGACCCATGTACGGAGGCCTTAGGCCTCGACGCGGGCGACCCAGGTTCGATTCCGGCTTGCGGTCCTTTCCCGCATGTCTCTCCCCCTCTCTCATACCCCCTTTCCTGTCAGCCTACTGTCAGAAAAA
>JAUZNJ010101480.1:0-21149 GCA_034780135.1 Jordanella pulchra
TATATAGAGAGAGAGAGAGAGAGAGAGAGAGAGAGAGAGGGGGAGAGAGAGAGATTTTTTTAACTCAAAAACTGACCCTTTACAAAAGTAAACACAAAAAGTCAACCACAAATGACACAATGTAGCATTTTTAAATACTACTTTTTATTAAACATCCCAATTTCACATGGTAAACACGACTTATTAATACATTCATGAAAAAAGTCAGTTTTTGAAATGGAAAAAACTTAAAAAACGGATTTTATTGGGCAAAATACATCTTAAGCATTTTTTAAAGTTTTCTTGAGATAAAAAAATGCAACTGAAGGAAACTGCTCTCTCTTAGTGTGAAGTGGTGGGAGGCAGAGAGCCCCACTGTTTCATTTGTTCTGCACAGGATGGGGGCCCAAAATGAGCCTGCTAGGAATCATTTGGTGAATATTCTAAAAAAAACCATTTGTTGTAATTGGTCATTTTGTTCAGTTTTTTTTTTTAGGGATGCACCAATACCCCTTTTTACCTCCGATACTGATACCGATATTTGAACTTTAGTATCGGACGATACCGATCCGATAACAATATCAAAAACAGCTCTAAATTATTACCTAACAAATGGTCTTTTGTTGGAGGTCTTTTGTGGCCTGTACTCTGTTACTTGGAAAATGTTCACTTCTTTCCTTCACTTTCATCAAAGTTAGCTGCTTCTTCCCATTACTGCCTTTTTGTTTGCTGAGTTCCATCATCTCAGCATGTTCCTTGATATGACATTGCAGGAGGTGTTTCATTTAGTTGATGACGTTATAGCTGGAAGATTTGACTTTGCCCCTCGGAACATTTCTTCCACAAATATTACAAGTAGCCATTGCGCCAGTAGGCTGAGATAGCGTGAAAAACCTCCACACAGCCGATCCTTTCGCTCGCTCCATCTTGAACAATATGGCCGCGTTGAGTCGTTGCACTTCCACATTACAGCAGTGCATAGCATAGAGCTAGAACGAATAGATTGGTCCCTATATCAAGTTACTTGCAATGCCTGATCTAGTTTTTTTTTTTATATACCTGGACTGATACCGATAAAAATTTTGGATCGATGCATCCCTAGTTTTTTTTTATTGCAGAAAATACCTGAACTCATGGGGTGATTTTTTTTTTTATTAGCTCTTTCCTATTAAAAAGAATGTCCTGATTTGCTCTTAAATTTAATTTGAAACTTTTTCATTTAAGAAAAATGCTCATGCTTGTTCTGTTTTTCTATTATTTTTGTTTGTCATATCAATATCTTGTTAAAGTTGTCTGTGATAAACTTTGAACAAATGATGGAAAGTGGAATAATACCAAAATGCAAAGTATGACACATCTCTAGCTGGTTGTTCTGACTTGGGTGACCTTTTTCTCAGTGGAACTATTATACTTTTACAACTGGATTAATTCCCTATACTCTAAAAATCCTCCAAAAAACAGTAGAAAAAAGAAAAGATAATGAAATTTAAAAAAGGTAATGACAGAAAAGGTTTCACTAACAGTGTTTCACTTTGTTCTACTTAACTGCTTTGGATCATTAAAAGCATTTCAATATCAGAAATCGATAACTTGATGAAATGAATGTAATTTTCTAATGTTGGGTTTAATTATTAACAAGCTGTGACGTTGTAATGTTAGCGTTTTAAATGACAGATGCAGGATTAGACATTTGCAGGTAGAAATGGACTTATTTCAGTGTAATATGTTATTGTTTGTATTGATTGTGGAAAGTAGTCAACTATCAGTAATCAATACCCAACATGTGAGAAGCTTCTGTTAGCGTCCTGTCACCTTTCACCCACATCAGGTCGACGAAGGGCAACCTGTAAAGAGGTTAAGTCACACATACATGACACAGAAGAGAGTTTATTGCCTGTCTGGAGGTTAATCGTTACCGCGTCTGACAACTAGAGCAATGATCTGTGACTTATCGTCCACTTTTACTTTTCCAGGTTCTAACCGCTCAATCTAAGCGCCCCCTCGTCCTTTTTAAAAAATTTTTTTTGTACAAATACATGTGCTTTTTAGATAGCTCTTCTGTTGACATGACCAACTCCAAGCTGAGATCAAGGACCCAGGAGGATGGAGAACAAGGCCCAGATGGAGGCTGGGGCTGGGTGCTGGTCCTTGCAATGTTCGTCAGCACCAGCCTCGTGTTCGGGTTGATGCGCAGTTTGGGGGTCTTCTTCGTGGAGTTCGTCCAGTACTTCGAGGAGAGCGCCCAGGCCATCTCCTGGATCTCATCCATCGGCCTAGCGGCGCAGCAGTTCTTCAGTAAGTCTGATGTTGAACCCTATATGAATACTGTAAGGATCCCTACAATGAGGCGTGAGAAGAGACTCTGATTCTTGATGGTACAGAAGCTGTAACGAATAATATTTGGCTTTGGTATTTTTCTTGGTGAATTAGTAGTTTATTTATCGTGCAAGGGTGAAAAGAAATCCCTGTTAATCGGAGAAATACTCATCATGGTAGTTTAAAATCAAAGCATGAAACAAGAGGTAGAAACCGTGTTCCGCATTAGTCCCTCTGTGCACTCATGCACTTCGTTAGGCTTATAGATTTTGGCCAAAAAAAGTTTCAGAGAGCTGTGAGTTTCTTTTAATGACTGTTAAAGCATCCCCCAAAAAACTTTTAGTTAAGATTCATAAAACACTGAAGGGAAACAGTCGTGACTTTTTACAGTACAAACATCGGAAGTCTGGACGCTTCAGTCTTTTTCGAGTTAACATTAATGTTTTTACCATGTCCCGTTTCATACGATTAAAGCTGCTGCAATTCATGGTCACCTCAAAACACTGTGGCTTTGAAAAATATTTCCTCTACTTGAGCTTTTCCACATTTTGCCTCATCACAACCGTAAATATAAATATACTGTAGTGGAATCTTATGTGAAAGACCAACATAGAGTTGTATAGTATTGTGAAGTTGTATACAGTATTCACCCCCCTTTTCTCTGAGAGCAACTAATTGTCTTAAGAAGTTTTCTGATTATTGCTAATGAATGAACACAGTCGCCCTGTTTGTAATTTAATCTCAGTATGAATATAGATGCTCTATTACGGCTTCAGGGGATATAAAGGAGCAAACGGTATCATGAAGTCCAAGGAACGCACCACACAGGTCAGGGAGGAAGTTGTGGAGAAGTTCTGGCAGATTTAGCCAATGAAAAGCGTTGAACATCTCACTGTACACTGTTCAATTTATCATTTGGAAATGGAAAGATTATGGCTGAGCTGTAAACCTGCCAAGACGAGACCGTTCACCTAAACTTAGTTGCTGAATATAGAGAGAACTAATCAGGGATTAAGCCAAGAGGCTTCTCTTTAGCACAGACAATGAAGATGGTCAGAGTTGGTGGGAAAATAGATGGAGCCAATCTTGGAAATAAAAACCTATTTGAGCCTGAAAACGACTTCAGACTGAGCTTCACCTTTTAGCACAATAACAACCCTAAACATAAAACCAAGGCTACAGTGAAAAGGTTTAAAACCAAACATATCCATGTGTTAGAATGGCCCAGTCTGAGTCCAGACCTAAACCCAATTGAGAATCTGTGGGAAGACCTGAAAAAAGCAGTTCACAAACACTCTCCCTCTAATCTGACTTGAACTTTGTTTTTTTTTTAAAAAAAGGGCAAAAACTTCAGTCACTAGATGTGCAAAGCTAGTAGTGACATATCCCAAAAAGACTTTTCCTTTTACCATGATCTTTTTGTTTTTTATTTATTAAAAGAAGAAATAATGAATATTGTTTTACTTCAGATCTAAATCCCACTTTGTGTTGGTCTTTCTCATAAAGTTCTAATAAACTACATCTGTTTGTGGTGGTAATGTGATCAAATGTAGAAAGGTTCAAGGGGTAGGAATACTTTTACAAGTCGCTGCGTGTTATGAGCTGAATAATTAAGCAACACACTATCAGAAGAAAGCAGGATGAGTGCAGTGTTTTACAGCTGCAGTCTTTACACATATCTATTGCATTGATTTTAATAAAGAAAGTGACTATGAGTTTGTGTCACACTTTTTCTAATATGACTCTTGTTAACTTTGCATTGAAATCAAGTCCTGATTTTAGCCTCAATTCAAGGGGAAGAAGTGTTATTGAGTTTGCTCATGATTTAATTTTGTTTCTGGTATGTCTGGTTTGCAGGCCCACTTGGGGCAGCTCTTTGTAATGCATATAATACCAGACTGGTGGTGATGATAGGAGGCTTCCTCTCTGGACTCGGACTCATACTGGCCTCACAGGCCACCTGCCTGGTTCACCTCTACCTCACTATGGGAGTAATCTCAGGTACACCTCTATTTTCTACAGGATAAAAGGTTATTTGTACCTTACTTGATGCTATATAATTGAAGTGAGTTTTAGTTTTTAGTCCTACCTTTAATAGGGTAATGATGGGTTCACTTTCTTTTGTCCTGCAGGTTTGGGCTGGGGGCTGGTCTTCACCCCCATGTTGGCCACAGTCATGGCTAACTTCACCCGTAGACGAGCCCTGGCTGTAGGACTGGGCTTCTCTAGCATCGGTCTGTCTTCTTTTGCTTTTAACCCACTTTTCCAGCTACTGGTGGAGACCTATGCCTGGCGAGGTGCCCTGCTCATCCTCGGGGGCCTCAGTCTCAACATCATGGCCTGCGGAGCCCTTATCCGACCAGAGTGCTGCTCTAAAGCCCCAGCAAAGGTGGACAAGACTCCGGAGCTTTACAATTAATATATAGCCTGCTGGATGATAATAATAGTTAAAGGCAGGAACTTGTTTATATTTCGGTTTAATCTTTGCTTTTTTTCTTCCTCATCGCTGCAGGTGGACTCAGAGAGCAAATTGTCGTGTTCAGATATGCTGCAGAGAGTCTCCTACTACCTGGAAGTATCACTGCTCTGTGAGAGGCCTTATCTCACCTACACTTTGGGAGTTACTCTTTTTAACTTCGGTTACTTTGTGCCATATTTCCACCTGGTGGCCCACAGCCGCCAGGTGGGCTTCTCTGAGTACCGGGCAGCGTTCATCATGTCAGCTGCAGGCATCACAGACATCTTTGGAAGAATAGTGTCAGGCTGGTTCTCTGACCTGGGACACTTCCGGGTCATTCACCTCCTGACCCTGTGGACAGTGTTGACGGGGGCATTCATCATCCTCCTGCCTGTGAGCTCTTTGTGGGGTTCCTACACTGCACTGATGGTGATCAGCCTTCTCTACGGGTTCTGCTCCGGGGCTTTGACCTCCTTGGTGTTTGCTGTGGTGCCAATGATTATGGGGGTGGAGCGCATGATGGGGGGGCTTGGGCTTCTGCAGCTGATCGAGAGCAGTGCAGGACTACTGGGTACTCCATTGTCAGGTTGGTGTTAATGAGGATAAACATATTTAATGTGACACGACAACCGACAGGCCCACGGGCAGGAAGCATAACAATCTCAGTGCATTAAGGACTTTAAGATAGATTATAACATCATTAGTTACTAAACTAAAAAACCTAAATAGTTGTGTAAAAGAAAAGCATAAAGAAAACACAATTTAAATGGCAGCAACAGCAGAGTTGACGACTCCTCCCAAATCGGGCAAATCGGTAGGAACACTTAGGGCTAAGCAGGAGTGCATCAGCAATCAGCATGATAAGTGATGTTCAAATTGGGCTGCCACTAAGGAAAGAGGTAGAAAAATATTGATAGTTCAGTTAGCATAGGGATCTTTTAGGCTAAACAAGTCCAGATTCAGCTCAGCAAATATCTGCCCTAATGCTTTCCTGGATAGTGTTCTTACTGTTGACTCGTGAAAAGTGAATAGATAGGAGCTAGGAACTGGAAGCTACAATTTTCCTAATATGGAAAGAGGTGATGTTTCTGTCCATGAAGGAGACATGGCTAAACCCAAAGTACACATTCCTACTGATACCAATGGCTGGCCTGTAGAACCTTGTAGCCAAAAAGGATAAAAATTGTTCTACACCAATTGGTTGCATGAAGAGACAACACAGTAAATGGTAGCAAACCTGTCCAAATTTCCAGCAGGATTGTTTTTTAATGAACAAAAAATGTTTTTTGTTTTTTTCTAAGGAACATTCATCTGAATTTTACCAAAGCTTATGTGTATATTTTGGACCCTGTGTGGATTACAGAAAAGTTGCAATGATTTTACACTGTTGAGCCTAATTTTTCCTTTAAAATCCAGTGATAAATTGTTTTCAAACCATTCCACCCTGGAGAAGAAAATATCAAATCAATCATTACAAGCTTTGTTTTCTGCAGTCATTGTGATGATCTTTAACCTCTCTGCTCACAGGTTGGCTCAGAGACATCACAGGAAACTACATCGCCTCCTTCATGGTGGCCGGCTCCTTCGTGCTCCTTGGTAGCTTGACCATGACCACGCTCCCTGGTTATTTCTCCTGCACGGACCCACCACCTCCTCAGAGACCCACCCTCTTTGATAACACTGAGACTTCGCACTTAGAGCTGGGACCAAAGAACAGTTACTCCTCTGAATTCAACCATCAAACTGTGGAACAAACAGTGAGGTGAAAGGGCCAGGGGAGATCTGTCTGTTTGCAAAAACTCGTCTGAGTGTTTTATCAAAATACCTCAAAGACTCAGATCGAAAGAGGCCAGTAAAAAAAAAAACATGAGAAAAAAGTGATGCACCTCTTCTAATGTGCATTTTTTTATCTTACTTGACAAAGATATTGAGATGTAAAAAAAATAGAAAAATTGTAAAATACAGCTGGGAGAATAAGTATCTCTCTCAGTAAATTAATTTCAAATGAGGCAGTTATCTTATTAACAGACCAGATGCGTGTCTTTTTTTAAAACATTCAATTGTCCATGGTACCACATACTGTAAAAAAGCCCTTATAACACCATGTTTCCACCTACAAACTAGTGATTTTGGGAAGGTGTGCAGCTGCATTCCTCCTCTAAACATGGTATAAGAGGAATATATTGGCCTAGTCGTTTAAAGCCTTTTTACAACAAGATTTATTATGCTTTTCTTCAGCAGTGGAGTCTTGTGGATAGAGTCCGTAGTAGCCGGTTGAAAAAAACACTATTTTTTCATAGCAAACCTCTTCCTGCTTCCTATTCCAGGTATTTCTGAAGCTCTCCTGGTGATTGTTTTCTCCCTTATCCCTCACTTGATTGTACTGATTCCTCTAATGGAAACCCGAAGAGAAGCTCCTGGTTATGAGTGTTTTAAGGAAATGATGATGTTCCCACTTCCCGTTAATCAGAGGTTGGTAGAGTACCTCAAAATTTTACTTAAGTAACTGTAGCACTACTTCATCATGTTTTTACTTTAGTAAAAATAAAAAGCCTTTAAAGAAATTACTTAAGAGTAAAAAAGTAGTTGGTAAAAAAGCTATTTAAGTACTGAGTAGCTGATCTACTTCCAATAGTCCCAGTATTGAAAATAGGTTAAATTCTTCACTCAACCTCCAAATGACACGGCAGACTCAGCAGATGAACAAAAAACATTTAACCATTGAGCCTGGAGTACAAACAATAAGAAAGTGTAACTAGTTACTACCCACCTGTGCAGATAATGCTTCCCAAGTAGGCAATTTTTTCTCTAATTCTACCGTTTTACAACTAGCTAGCTTTTTTCCCTTTAAACATGTCAATTATTGCCCCATGTACAAATAAGCAGTAGAGACAAAATATGAATGGATTACTTAAGTTGCTACCAGAGTTTCATGCCAGTAGCCTGATGGGGGATATATTTCCAGATAGAATTCTTGAAATTTTTAACACTTCCTCTGCCTGCTGCACGAATCCCTCTAAGCAGCACTTTTTACATTTCTTTTTGTCTTTATATATCCTTTAGTTAATAAAGCTGTTGTCTGATAATGATCAACACAGAAAATCTTGCCTGCATGTAAGCCTGGATAACAGATCCGATGGCTTTATCTCTAAATGGGCACAGCCTTCAACTACATTAATTTACAGTTTTCCTTAAAATCAATCTCAAAGAAGAGTTTTTATTAGTTTTATTTATTGAATGGATTTAAAGATAAATGGTACAGAATTCAATAAACCATGTCCACATTGAGTTGTTATACCTCCGGGAGACAGAACCTCAGGGGTGTATTTCTTTCACCTTGTAGCTCTGCTGACTATCAACACTGATTTATTATGAGGAACAGAGATCTAAACCGATCAGTCGTGACTGTCCTTAAATCAATGCTCTGGGTTTCTCTGCACGAGGACAATACTCTTGTTTTCTCAAGTGCACATTCTGTTGACCCTTTATTTTGTTTGCACATGCTCAGTGAACCTCTGTAAACCATAAACCTAGGATGCCTTTGTAACACTAGAGATGTTTGGCCTTGGGAACAGCTGGGTGAACATTGGGGTCACAATGAGCTGCTTGTTACTGGCCCACTCACCAGAGGGTTGGTGCAATGAAAGAGAGCTCTGGGTAATCCTTAACAGTGGTTAAATGATGATGTAGAGGTAAAAATGTTGTCTTATCCACAATTATTTTTGTTAAACTCAAATGATGGCATTTTATTTTTTTATATTATGTAATCAAAACTGCTACAGACTTTCAGACTGCTCACAGTAAACAGGTCATCTTAGTGAAAATCAGATACAGCACAGTATGTCCCAGCTCTGATCGTTGCCGCCCTCTAGTGGACTTATATAAGAAAAGCAATTGCATTAAAACATGCCTGTTTTATTGGGTCAAATACAAATTTAAAGATGCTCACATCATGTAGACAAAATATACATAAATATTGTCTTTTGCAATGGAAAAGTCTGCCAACAGAATAAATTTGATGGTATTTTATTGAAATGATTTTTTTTTTTTTTTGCTGCAACATTTATGTCTCTTTGTAACAAAGTCAGTATTAATGAAGAACAATAACAAAACAACAAAACAAAACGCACCCCATTTTGATAAAAAGAAAAAAAAAACTAAGAGGAAAGGAATCAGATTTACTGTTTTTTATTAGGAAACCTTAGCAGAGTGACGGCGCCGCTCAGCGGGACATCCAAACACCTCATGCTGGACCTGTAAAGCTGCTCCAGTGTTTCCACTTGGATTGCTCTAAACTGACATGATCATAAAATGCATTCCCTGTTTGAAGGAAACCCATACCCCCTGGCTCTGCAGTCGAAACACCCTGCTGAGCTCGACATGTGGAGGTATTAATCTTTGTCTATGCCTTGGAGCTCCATCTTTTTTGCTTTTGTGGAAAAGAAAGTGTTTGTTTGGGTTGAGGGCTGTGAAAGTTAGACCTGGACAGAACGATGGAAGGAGGGGGGAGTGTAGGGCGCTTAAGATTTGGGATCCGCACTGCGGCGTTTGAGCTTCTCTGGGTTATTAGAGGCCATCTGTGAAAAGTCTCTGAAAATGTCCTGGTACGTTTCATCACCTGGAAGATATCAAAGAACAAGACATCAGCCTGAAAGATGAACGCTGGACATTTCTTCAAGGCTGCAGTAAAATTATTCATACCCCCAAAACATCACATTTTGTTACAACCCCTAATTCTGAATCTGTTTTCTAAGGTTTTAAGGTGATAGACTAACTACTAACTACAAGTAGAGCATAACTATAAGATGGAGGGAAAATTGAAATGTTGGATTTTCTATTTTTTTACAGCAGGTTTTTGCTAATTAAAATTTAAGAAGTGTGGCTTTCATTTGCATTCACCCTCCTTTTGCTCTGATATCTGAAATCAAATGTTTTTTTTTAAAGAAAAAGTAAACAAAAAGCATCTTGAGGACCAAAGCACACAGCAGATGGGTCGGAAGTTTGCAGCAGAGCAAGATTACAAAAAAAACAACAACAAAACTTTGAAAATCTTTCAGAGTTATGTTCATCATCCAGTAAGAGTCTGACAAAACTACAATGACCCTGGAGATACAACTAGGTCTACAATATTTGGGATAAATACCATTCATGTGTTATAATGGTTCAAAGTTCAGACCTAAACTGAAAAATATGTTGCAGGAAATGTTCCTCACACTCCTTTTGTCCAATTCATCTGAGCTAAAGCTGTTTACTTTGAAAAAAAAACTTAAAAAACATAGTTTTTACTGTAGATATGCACAGCTAGTAGAGATGTATACTGTCGAACTTTCGTAGCTGTCGGCTATGGTATTGTCAAAAAAACCCCCAGAAAACTGAAAATGTTAAAAACGATTTTCTTTTCCTTCCACCTCACAGTTATACACTAGTTTCTGTTGGTTTGTTTCCAAAAAAAAAAAATAAACAGAAAGCGTGAATTGAACATGTAGGGTATGAAAGCTTTTGTCTTACCCAAAGTAACATTTCATTTCTTTTCATTTAGATCTGACTTTTTTTGCACAAAAGAAAAAAAAACAAAAAAGCAAGATAAAGGGGATCGGGTTTAGTTTAAGGAACCCCAGCAGAGGCCCTGAAGCGAAACGCATACAGCGGAGCAAACTGACAAACACAATGGCATGCACAAGCAATTTACCTCTTAGACCGCTGTGGGTGACACACTGCGCAAGCGGTTGAGACCAGACGGGCATCTCAGCGGGGCGAGGAGAGCACACGACAAAGACAGACAGTGAAAAAGCAGAGCACTTCAAAAACTAACCAGCAGAAAAACACGTTTCCGTTCCTCAGTGCCAAACACCCCCACCCCCCCTTCGCCCACCCCCCCACCCAGACTAATTCCCTTTGGAAACTTAAGGCCGGTTAACAACACTGACCCCAGAACACTCTAGGAAGAAGAGACTGGGGAGCTTCAACAAGAGACAAAACATCGCATGGAGCTTGGCTAACAGTAGCTAATAAATACATTAAATATAACAGCTTCAACCAGGCCGCTATTCACAGAATAGCAGGGAAAAAAATTACCAATGAGCTCTAAAAAAAAACTCCCCCCACACCCTGAATTTAGCTTAAATAACTGGAAGATCAGCCATGCATTTATATAGAAAGTAAATAAGCTGTAAGGATGTCAAAGATATACAAACTCACTGGAAAAGGCTTGTTATACAATATACAACAGTAACATGTAGCAAAACACATTTAGTATTTTTTTTTTGTTTTACAGTCAACTTTTTCAAAGTGCAAATGTGCATATAATATATATATATATATATATAATGACGGCAGGTTTGTGCAAATCCTTTTAAAACTTTAATCCTTTTCAAATATCTCCTCCTGGAAGGTCGAAGTTTTTTATTTTGTAGAAATAAAATGAAACCTTTTTGTAGCAGCCTTTGATTTAGTTATCTGGCTGTGCAATTCAGTAACATGAAGCAGCAGTTGTGTTTGGCTTCGTTTTGTTGATTCTCGGTCTTACTTCGTGCCACACTGGGCCTTTTGGCATTAGGGACCAAAAGTTGAAATTTCATCTGACATTTTCTTCCACAATATTTTAGAAATATGGAAATTTTATTTCGAGAACAGGCATTTGTTTTGTAATTCTTCTAAAACCTTCAAACCCCTGAGTCTCCAGCTGGAAGATGCAAACCAGCAGATGTCCAGAAAAAGAGGACAGTTGAGGACTAATTAAAACTACTGTAACTAATGTCATGCATGACCAAAAGAAGACAGGAAGCAAAGTGTTACGCACTTTTGCAAACAGGTTACTTCATCTATTTTTCTTTTCCACACTGTGTCCCTCTGACAGATGTGTTTCAGTTAAGCTGATTAGAATAAAGGTAGATCACATTAAAGGTGGAAAAGTTGCATTTAAATCACAGAAACCTGACATTTTAAAAGCGGTGTGAACAAGATTCACAGTTAAATTCAAAAAGCACCTGGAGCTTCTGTATGGATTCCTTTTTTTCAACATTGCTATATTTCTTTTTATTTCTGTGACTGTTTTAGAACTTACTGCAAATATTCAGCTAAACTAATATTCATGTTTTAAGGTCTGATTTCAGCTCTGCTAATCGTTCCACCCCTCCTAAAGCCCAGTCGCTTATTTGATTCATTTTGGCCTGGATTCTCTTCTTTGTGTGCGCTCGGCCCCCCTTGGCTCCACCCGCCACCCCACCACTCTCCTGCCCCTCTGAGTTCGGACCTGATGGGCCGAATGCTCCGTCCATGTCCCGCATCTCTTTGTTCATTTTGGCGATCCTCAACCTGAAAGGTAAGAGAGGAGACAATCAGAACCGTGTCTGTCTTCCTCCAGATCATGGAGTTCCTGTGAGAGCTTACAGAGTCACAATGTCTGCGTTTGCGTTGTCCACGGCGATGGTTATGGGGTCTTTGTCGTTCTTGTCTCTGGCGTTGTAGTCAGCTCCTCGTTTTAAGAACAGGCAAACCAACCTGGATCGGACAATTAAAGTAGGTTACAGCTCAAACATTACGTTTTCTACAGTTTATGCTAGTAGGACACTTTGCTATTTTTGTCGCTTTGTGGATCGAATGGGTTCTCAGTTTTAATTGGGGAGAAATCAAAAAAGGAGTTTTGATTCCTCATGTTGTTGCTGAATTTGGCTCCGGTACAAAAAAAAAAAACAAAAACAAATCTGTCTTATAATATTTTTTACTGCAATGTTTATCTTATTACTGACAGACCTGCTAGAAAAACTTTGGGCAGGTCATTCGTGTCCTTCAGTATCATCAGACCGGCTCAATGAGAGTAAAAAATAAAATGTATCTAGCCTATAGCTCTCTGTTAAGAACGAATTTGCCACAATCTCTAAAATATTTCAACCAAATTTTAAGATTTATGCAATTTTATTACATTACAAGTTTCCATTGTCTTGTTTTTTTGTTAGTTCATTTTATTACACCAATCTTAAATAAACCTTGCATTAAGCGGATTCATTAGTTTGATATAGATTATTTATAATACATAATTAACTGTAATGAGGTTCATGTATTTAGAACTAGTAAAATAAATATAATAAAAAATGCATTTTTTGAAATACATAAAGTTTATTGTTTGATTTGCATAAGAATCGGGGTTACCTTTATGAAAATCAAACAATAAAGTTTATGTATTAAAAACTAATACACTCATTAGTACTAATTTAGAATAAGTATACTTTAGTAATACGAAATACATAAACTTGACAATTACGTGTTTCAAATAAATAAGCCATATTATTAATAAATACATCATGTATGATGTATTTATTAGGTTTGTGTTAAATAAAGAACAAACAAAAAACAAAGTAAATGGGAATTTGTGAAGTAATAAAATGACATAAATCTACAAAGTTGGGTGAAGTTAAAAATAATAAGAAATAATAGCTGATAAATTGTGATCTTATTGCAGGTTTTTCTACAGAAGTGAAAAAGGAAGAATTAAAATGTTTTCTTTTTTTTATCTTTTGCACAACACTGATAACTGAATGTTACTCCACCTTATTTAACAGGAAAAAACCTCCCTGCAGTTATTATGAAACAGGTGTGCCTAATTTATCGTGCCTTCTAATAAATACGCATGAAGATCAATATAAAAATATAACAAGAAAACCTTTGATTGTGTTAATTACATGAATTGAGGGGGAACATTTGTTTTTTGATATGGTTTTAATAAATCCCCTGCCTTTGACATTGCATAAATTTCCTTTAAAATAAATTTCATTAGAAGTTTTCTTTTTTAATTTATTTCAATGTTGAACTTTTTAAAAGTTATCAATGTTTAACTGAACTTTTATTAATCTGTGAATTCCTACCTTCCTTGGGAAAAAAATGAATAGAGGCATGTTTTTGTTAGGCTGTCTTAAAAAAGGGGGGAAAACAGAAGAGAAAGGCTTTTCAAAGAGTGTAGCATACGTCCTCTAGGGAGAGCTACTGAGTTTGAAGTTAGAAAACTCATTAAAAAAAATAGAATAAACTAAGCAATATAAAAGAATCCTAAACTATGTGGAATACATAAAAATGCTTTTCTTTTTCTTTGATGAATTTTTACTTAAACTGATCAAAAATTGACGATGTTTTAATCATTTATAAAGTCAATTTATTACTACAATGAGAATTTAATTTACATCTAAAAGGTGGGGAGAATGGTTCACTGCTGCTGAGATTCAACCCCCCTTTCCTTTAAATCCAAATAAAACAATAGAGAAATACAATTCAAAGCTATAGGTTATAGGTCAGATATAGTTAGGTAGAAAATGCAATATCCCCAATAAGTTTCTATTCCTTCTAGTTAACAGCGGTTTCATTGTTTGGCAGGGCAGATTCTGAGGCTATCGATATTTGCAGCCTCCCTTTTCCACCCCAACAGTGTTATACCCATATATATGTGTGGACTGTTCCTTGAAGAGAGCAGAGCAGATGTGATGTAAGGCGGTATGTATGTATAAAAAGAAAAACCCATCGATGTTCAAAATGTTTGAAAGAAAAACATTTAACTGTAATTACCAATTCATTATTTGTATGAATGTGACAGACAAGTACAGCAATAAATATTAAAATGCTGTAACCAATAAGGTTAGAAAAATGAGGAAGGGAGGGAAGGAAATGTAAAAATAACAACCACTGATAGAGAAACGCAGCAAAGCGCGACATCCTGGCGTCAACAAGTCTCCAAAGGACCATCCCATGTTTGCAACATGCCAGCGGGTTGTTTGGTTGCCATGTGGCATCATAACAAGCCTCTTCTGTCATAGCATCCAAAACGTGGACTCGGCTAAGCTATACTGGGACTTTAAATGTGCACTGGTCTAAGATGTAGCTTTCTAAATAAAGCAAACAAAAATGTACATTGGGTGAATATGTAGTAAAGGACTGTGATGCTGTGGGCCAAGTCCAACCACACAATCAAGAAACCCATGGGATAATTCAGATGCAATTAACAAAACTTTCATGGTCTTGGACCATTGGAGGAAGCCACATTATATATGGTGGAGGACCCAAGATACTGTGGGCCATTTTCTTTCTTTGAAAAATAGATTTTAAATAACAAAATCTGGGGCCTCAGACAAAAAAATAAAATATTGACTTGAATCAGAAAACAGCACAGACAAAGCCTGGGCCTCTACACCAACTACACAGATTTCTCTATGGGGAATGGTCAGAAATGCTTCCCTTTATGCTCCAACCTTGTGAAATCTTACTAGTGTCCTACTTTTTAACCCTCATTTTACCAGGAAAGCTTCATTTAAAATCTCTTTTTCAATACAGTCCTGACTAGAGCAGCAGCAAAGCAACGTTTTAACCAATCATCCAAACAGATTAGATTTAAAACCACTGATAAAAACTGCAAAACCATGCCTTGCATTTGAGAAGGGTCTCAAATGCAAGGTATGGTTTTATAAAAATATAAAATATCATGGTTTGTGACTAGAAAGAGATAGCAGCAGAAAGTGTGCAATGTGAAGATTAGAATTTTGTATGGAATCGTCCTGTTGGATCACTGAAACTTGGCTACTGGAGAAAAATGGAGGAAGTTGCACCTTATGTGTTTTTCTACAACAGGAACTGCTATTGAATGCAGTCTACAGAACAATGTTAAAAAGACATTTTCAGCCTCCATGTCTATGACTGATTCATTTGTCTAAGCAAACCCACAAGAGGAACCTTGCAAACACTACAATTGCAGAAGAAGAGCGCTTCAGTGAAACCCAGAAATTTAAATGACAGTTTTCGATTTTTAGGACAGCTTGTCCACTGATGGCAAGTAGTAACCTGCTTTAATGGAATAAATTACAAAGGTAAAATTTAACAGAGGCTTCTGTTGGAGATCTTTTACAGATTTCATGGGTGTTCAGCTTGTTTCAAGTCACCCAATGACATCTAGATCTTGGCTTAGACTACCGCCTGGAGTTTCCATTTCTTTATTCTTATCTTCCGCTGATACACAATAGACTTCATGCTGGATTCTATAAGAGTAAGCTGGATAGGTCCTGCTGCACGAAGCATCTCCAAACCATGACACATCCACCTCCATGCATCCCAGTTCTCCTCCTTTTATCCACTGATTCTGACCAGTGGAATTATGGCTGTTTTTTATATATTTCCAGACTTAGATGCTGAGATATTCGTTCTACAGGCCTCAGAGAGATGATTTGATCTGATCATAGCATTCAGTCACTCAAACAGCCAGAAGATTACCCCACTACAAGTCTGAGGTTTAAACAAGGGGAACCTCCCTTAAAATACTGTCTAATGGGGTTCCCCCGTGTGTAGCTTTAGAAATATTCCTCACTGGAAACCTTTATACCATATTTCATTTAAAGTACTAAAATGTATGTTCAAATGTTATTTTAAATAATAATTGGAATTCTACATATTGTTCAGTCCTTTCAAAAATCTCCAAAATGTCCAAATATGTGGAGATAAAAAAGATGCTGGCTTTTTATGTTTATGTTTTATGCTCTCTGCCGCTGATCACTTAAGACATACATATGGATGAAAAAAAAAAAGAGGTATACTTTTTAACGACTCATTAACTGATTCGAACCTCAGCTGAATAGTTCATCAGGCCGTTACTGAATCCAGTCAGGTTGAAAAAGTGAGCTATGTTAAGGTCTGTAGCTTTAAAACTGATCTCCGGTTCAACAAACTTCCTCTACCTTTATAAGCCGTTTCCTCGCTTTATAGTTTACAACGTTTCTTCCTTCTAGTTTGAAACGAAAAACAATAAATACAGTTTAAAATGACTACATTTAGACACAACGTTATCTGCCGACGTTTAAATATCGGCATCAGTTCCACAAGTAAAAATGTGATGTTTGATTATGACTTGTGAGACTGATAGTGAAGCGGGGATGTTTAACTAAAGCCGTATCAGTGATATCAACATCAATGCATCCCTGATTACGTTCTAAAAATGCACCTGCAGAGTTCAGAAAAACTGGTTACCAGCAATAATCTAGATTTCTGAATGATGCAGATCAGTGATGTGGAGCTGTGTTATGACTGAGAGTGGGTCGGTCGTACCCTGTGTGGCCCAGGATGGTGGCGTGGTGCAGCGGTCCTCTTTTGTTGCTGTCTGCCTGGTTGACATTGGCGCCGTTCTGCAGTAGGAACTCACAGGCTGCCAGGGCGTTCTGCTCAAAACAACAACGAATGTTAGAGAAAGACAAGTAGAAATCAGACAGGTCGACTGTAACGGTTGTCAATGTGCGCAAATCAGTCATTTTCTATCAGTCCAGAGCTTGAATGTTTCCAGGTAAATGTCCTTGATCGAATCTTCAGACTGTGCTACAGCACTACGGTGTGTCCCAAAGGACATAATACTAAAAACTACCGCAGGAAACTTAATTTAGTAGTTTTAATTAATGGAAAATTCAACATTTTCCACAACTTTTGATGAAAATAGATAAAGTTACAGATGTGATTCTTTTCCAACCTGCCTAACCGTGGAGTTGTGATATAAATATGGGTCCTCGTCCAACCTCATTTGTCACAGCTCCAGTTAGTAAGATGGCAAGCAAACATTGTAGTAAGGTTGTCAAAACTATAGATACTATTCAGATGTTTTATAGGTATAGGTACTTTAACGATGCATCTGTATACATCGTATCGATACTAAATACAAGTGTATTTTTGCTATTGTTAATTTAAAATTTCTAGATTATTTGCACATTAAAATTATAATATCTCAAACAACTTCAAGATGTTGTCAAGTTGTGTTATATTTAGGTTATTTATTTTACATTTATTTGCACACTTAAAGACTTTGTGATTCTGTTCAGAAAGAATGTTTCCTGTAAAAACAAAAAAAGTAAGTTTTTCATGTTCATATGTTTTTATGCCTGATTATTTGCCCGTTTTATTCCCATAGTACAGAGTATCGAATATTCTCCTGGGAACAAACAGTCTGTTTAAAATTTTAGCGTATTGACAACCCTACATAGTACGTTAAGGATTGCTAGTCTTATGAAGCTGAGCACACACAGGGTGAGCCTGATGCAGTAATAAAGCAGGGCTGCTTAGATGCTGACACCCTTATAAGCTTTTACAGCCAAGTTTAACCTCAGGGGTTGTCAGTGGGATGCTGCTTTTGCAAACGCTGGAGGAGCTTCATCACCACAGATGGAAACTGCAGGATCCCCTGCATGTGTTTTCATGCTGCTGCTACTCTGTAGGGTTGATGTGCTGCCTCCAGCCGAAACTTTCTACTGTTCATTTATCTGTTTCAAAGCAAGTGAAAAAGCTTAAGCTTTAAAAAGTTGATTTTTGAGTTAGTTAAATTATATCCAAAATCTGTTTTTTGCTGCCTGTGGTGCAAAAGAAGAAGCAGGCAGAGAGACTTAAGCAATATTTTCTAATATTTAATTGGTTTATATTGCGAAATGTAAAATAGGAATTAGAAAATGTTTAGTGGATCTGATGCCAACTATATACTAAAGAAATAATATCCGCCCTATTTTCTATGGCTTCTTTTCTTGCTTTACCCAATTTCCTCCAACTGGAGGGAAACAGGAAGTCACAGATGACTAACTGAACGTACCTTAACAGTATTAAAATATTTAAAGGGGCAAATAATTATTTGCTCTAAAAGAGTGATTTCCAGAGAATTCTCCTCTCTCTCAGTTATTTATGGATTTTTACAATTTCTTTAAACACATTAATTATGTTTTTTTCTTTTAGGTTGCCAGTGTTGTCCTTCGTGTTTCCCAAAAGTTCTTAAAGGCTTTTATAAATCCGTTAGAACTGTTAACCAAGACCAATTTTAAAAGGTTAAGAGAAAGTCTGTCCCCTCGGAAGAAAAGAAAAAAAAAAGCAAGATACTTTCAAGATTGGAACTTTGCTGTTCTTTGCTTTTCTTAAAGTTTCATAAAAACACTGGTGGTCTTTTCTATCAGAGAACCCACAGAACCCATAACTTCAGAAGGATTGAACACGTTCAGTGCTCCAAAAATCAGCAGAGCGTTTTTCCTTACCACTGACACGGCCTGTATCAGAGGCGTGCTCGACTCCTCGGCCGCGTTCACCCAGTTGACGTCAGCTCCATGGGCAAGCGCGTCAGCCATGACGGGGAAGTTCTGCAGCGCTGCAGAGCGGTACAACAACGCTCCCGGGTGAAGGCCGCTGAGATCCTCTTCTTCATCTTCTTCCCAATCTAAAACAGCAGGAGTTACCTTTATATAACTACGTCTTATTACCTTTAGAAAATGACAAACTGTGGAGGCTTTGTGTTTTCACATCAGGGCAAAACGTGTGTGGTCCTACCTCTATAAGAGCTGGAGTTGTTCTTCTGAATGTCACTGGGGCTGAGATCTGAGGAGAGTCGAACAGATAAAGTAAAACTGAAAAACACACATAAAACTGAGATGCCCAAGCTAAATAAAAGAGGTACAGTATCTAGGAAAAGTATTCACCCCCCCGGGACTCTTTCAAGTTTCGCTTGAAACCACAAACTTCAAAGTAAAAAGACCAACACAAGGTAAAGCATATTTGTTAGGTGGAGAAAAAAAATAGGGTTTCATTCTTTCCTTACAAATAAAAACGTAAATCCACTTCTATTGAATCGGTCTATCACATCTCTGTATTATCAATGTTATTTTTTCCCACTGGAATGTGAACCTTTAGTTCTAGTGTTCAAAGCATTTTCCACCTGAGTGGATCTCTGCAGCTCCTCCAGAGTTAAAATGAGCCTTTAGAGAATTGCTCTATTCAAGGAAACACTGATTCAATTTTTAAATGAATGATACGATTTTCCGTATAATATATGAATGTAATGCTTTACATTTACACTTTTGTAACTGTTTATTTTTAGATATATTTTTGCCAGGTCTAAATTTATATTAATCATTATAAAATAGATGTATATAAATCTAAGGATTTTATTCACAATTCGATATCAATATCGAGTATTAGCCAAAAAACTAATATTGGGTTTTATTGGGAGGCTTCTAAAATCTATGATATTTTCATGATAATGGAAACATTCTGCTTCGGTTTGAAGTTTCTGTAACTTATTGGGTAATTTTAAATGGGTTGGTTGTTCCATGCCTTTTATTGTTTCCTGTTTTTATGATATTATTTGACATAGCCTTTTCTAACATTCTACATTGTAAAATAAGTTATAAAAGGCATTATGATTCATGCTAATATTGTAACGGGTCGATATTGGTATCAGCCAATTTTCAAAGCTGCTACATTGGTATTGTATCGGAAATGGAAAATTTGTATCGGGACGCCCCTAATTATTTGATTGTATAAATATAAAATTCTCTACTCATGATTTACAAGGAGATTAAATTACACACATACTATTTTATTTCAGGTATCAGAGTAAATTTATCAAAATATTAAAATAAGAAAACCAGGATTAAAAAAAGAAACATATACTGTATGCATTTATGTCCACTTTTTCCCTCCACATTGGGATTATTTTCTTTAGAGATAGGACTGGAAATATGAACTTATTATAAATTTACTCAGACTAGTAGGGTTTTTTTTTTTTTTGCAATTTCTCATGTTTATCTACAGTTGTTTGTTAAAAAAAATGTGCCTTTGTGCATCTGGGACAAAGCTTTGGTGTAGAGGTGCCCTCTTATAATTATATTATAATATTACAATATTGCTATAAATATTGTAATTAAGGTACTGAAAGTACGTATTTTTATCCTTAAACGGTTACAGAATGATGAAATGCATCTTATAAAAAAGACTTTTCTGAGAGAATCGGATGTGTTTTATATTCACACCGTTATGTTGCTTGTAGAGCTGAAACAATCTGATTAATCGCGATTAATCGTTTGCTGAAATAATCTTCTACTAAATTTAGTGATAGATTAATCGTTAACTGGCGTATAGAAACTCAATAACATGAGTGAAAATAGAACATAAACATTTTGCATTTTCATCTACAAATATGCTCTGTCGATAACTCTCAAATGGAAAAGTTATAGTTTCAACTGTTTTAACTCTGTAAAATATCTTCTTTGGGGAACCTTTCACTATTCGATTAATGGAAAAAATAATCGATAGATTAATGGATTAGCAAAATAATCGTTAGTTAGAGCCGTCATCATCATACATGCAAACTGTTTTTTTATATGTATTTAAGTTGTGTCTTTTTTAGTATAAGCACTTTACTCAATGAAAGTACAACCAAAGGAAAATCTAAAAACTCCAAATTACAACGCTTATTTAGAAATCCAGAGCTAAAATAATTAGCTGCCGAAAGTAGCACAGGATCCCATTTCTGGGACTGATGGGACATGGACCAGTGATATGTGTTGGGATCCGGAGCCTGCCGCTCCATCTTCCATCCAGCAGAGTGCGCCGTGGGTCTCCTGGGCTGGAGCCC
>JAUZNJ010101491.1:0-11186 GCA_034780135.1 Jordanella pulchra
TTTCAGTGATAATGGAAACCCCAAATTTCTCAGAAAATTAGAAAAAAACACATATTTGAAACATCACAGCCTGTTCTGGCAACTTAACTCCAAACTCCTGAAAAGTTTTCTTATCTTACTTCAAGCCTCCTGCTGACAAGCTGTCTGGAGATGCTGTTTTCACGTTCCAGCAGGACTTGGCACCTGCTCACACTGCTAAAGGTACCAACAGCTGGTTGAATGACCAGTGTTGCTTAATCGTTTAGCAAACTGACATGACCTTAACCCTACAGAGAATCTATGACAGGAGAAACTGAGATATCTTCATGCTGCACAGACTGATGCAGTACTTAATGCAATATACTGAGTGTATTAAAATCAAGCTATACTTTTGAGAAATATTACATTTTTTAAAAAGTTTTATTCATCACATATATTCTCTATGAAAGTCAGCTACCTTTACAATCCAGAGCCATTTTGGCCACAAGTAAAACTGAATAAAATTAGCTTGGATTAGCTGCTAAAATTACGGCCCTTTTAAAAATGTAGATTAAAACTAGAATATCTCTAGTCGGAAATTTGTTCTAAATATTTGCTTATTTATAGTAAAGCTAACCCTCTTGGATCTCTGGAGCAACATGCTGATGACTCCGGACTCAAGGTCACAAACTAACACCCAGGTGTCCACAGGGCTTTTCTGCTAATAAGCAAAGTTCATGATTTTTTTAGTTACAGAAACACATCCAAGCTATGAAACAGTAAATCAGACCTGCAGGATCGAACTACCACCATGTTTGACTGTTTGAATAATATTTCTCTTAAAATCCTGTGTAAACTAAGTTTTACACCGTTTCTAACAAGATTCAGCATTTCCAAAAACACACACTCTTTTCTATCATCAGTCCACAGAACACTTTTCCTAAAAGTTTGGGGGCTCATTTCAATGTGTTTTTTGTTTGCTGTAAATATACCTTAAATCTTATCAGGATTTCCTTTGGCTGTAGAACTCTCTCATAGACGTCCACTCTCTCCTATTTGTTGCAGTGCTTTAAAGGTTTCAGACTCTCTTCCAACCTCCTGGATTAGTTACTGTTGTTTTCCTTGAGTATTTCTGAGATGGAAGGTTCATCACTGATCTAAACTCATATAAAATACGCTCAAGGCTGCTGATGTAACTTGACCAAAGGTAAAAAGGTTTAAGGGTCACAAACAGTTCAGCAGGGTTAACTTGTTAGTCGTCATTGGTCAATGCTGTTCAGGCAGTTGACTTATTTTCTTAATTCATTGTTCAATGGCTTATTAAACCTAATATGATGTCTGCATGGTGCCAGCAATGCGAGGTGGCAGATATGTTACCAGACATGTGTTTTAAGAAGTACCCCATCCACCAGCAGTAAAGGGAGAGGTACAGTTTCAGCATAAGGCCTATTTATAGCTTGGCAAACGTGGGTTTTAAATTTAAAGCCACATTGCATCTGTTGACCACGAAGGACGGAGACTTGCACAGGTGCTTCTTCTAAAGCACTTCTTTTCACATCTGAAAATCTATAACTGGGTTTATGTCGACCTGTTGGTTGGCTTATCTATATTAAATACTTAAATCAACCCTTTTAGTCTGTCCCCTTCGCCCCTCTCTTATCTACACTCCCATGTTTTCATACCCTACGCTATTTCTGTCCCTCTCTGAGTCAGAGACGAAGCTCCCAGCTTTGAATGACACAAACAGACAGACCAACTCCCAAATCAGATTGGCTAAGGTCTAAATCACGCAAAACAAAACTTTGGGCAAGAAAATAAGAAAAATAAAGAAAGGAAAGGAAAGTACCAAGATGGAAGAATGTGAAAGCGTGGACCCTGAGCTGCAGGAGTTTCAGGATGAAGTTCTAAGCCAGGATGATGATGATGAAGTGGAAGAGCTGCAGAACAGGTACTTTATGACTTGATTTACTTATGAAATATCAACATTAGGTCAATTTCTCCTCTGCCTGGAAAAAAAATACCAATGCTTGCTACTTGTAACAGACACTCTTAACACTTTAGCTGGTCCTTCCACAATATGCTCTTATTCTTCCCCTGTTTTACCTTTTATCTATTATGTTTTGAATTGACTTTCCCATTACATAAACAGTAGAAGACGCTGATATGTGGGATGTATCTAAGAAAGCCACGTATCTCTTCTTGAACATTGTATGAATGACGTGTTGTGGACGTCATCCTGCTGTAACCCAGCAAGGGCCGAGGTGTATTCATAGCCAGAGGGACAACTTAGAGTGCCTACAAACGTTCATTTTTTAGAGTAGATCTGCAACTCTACACTGCTCAAGTAAATCTCTTGAGAAGCAAAATTATGTGTCACTTTGTTTTAAACTCCAATTTATTAAGCTGAGCGTGAATACAGGTCAGTGTTGTTCAAATATTTCTTGATTTGATTCATTAGTTTGTTCTCTGCTCAGATTTCCAAGAGTGGAGCCAGAAAATCTCCTCTTGCACTCTGGCTGTTTGGTAATGCATTGGAATTGCACAGATTGCCTACTCTCCTGCCTCTGACTCTATCTGTTACTCTGTGTTTCAAGTTTGCGTGAAGTCATCCAGGATCACTCTGTGAAGCCCAAACTCCAGTGCCTCATGGTGGACCCGTCTTTTTCCATGGTGACTGTTCAAAGCGAGGACAGTGGTATTGTTTGGGAGACGGCCTCCAGCCGCTGCTCGACACCCTGGGCATCTGAGGCTAGCTCCACGTCTGAAGTTTGCAGCATGGAGGGCTCTGGAGGTGCGGGTAGGATCACCATTGTCTTTGACGAAGACAAAGTAGTCCGCAGGAGGACAAGGTCTGGGGGAAGAAGCAGCAGGCTAGGGGACCGGTTAAGTCGACCTGGTAGTTCACGGTCCGCCTCCGTCTTGGGAGTAGAGAGACCAGAGATGGCAGAAGTTTCTCTTCCAAACATCAAAGAGGAGAAAAGGCCAACAGAGGGAGATTTGGAGGAGATAAAATCCAAAGATCAGCAGTTGTTCAGTTTAATTTCTGAAGGCTATGAGATCCTTAACATCAGAGTCCCGTCCAAACTTCCCACTGTGGACGAGGAGGAGAGCACGGACCTGCAAGACAATTTGTCTTATTTGGACCAGACTCCAAAGATCAGGTCCAGAAACCACCAGGACTGGACACACCACAGGGACCACCTGGAAACAGAGCCAACAGCGGATCACCCTGAGGTATGTAGACAACATACTTTTACCTTTTTTTTCTTAATTCATTCTGCAGATATAATCACAATTTTTTAATCTCTCCATAGTCCTCAGGAGACACTTCCCAGCCACTCCCAGACAAACAGACTGGTCTCATAGCTTCAGAGACAGAGAGCACTGGTGACATCGACTACATTGAAAAGTTTACCCTTCTGCATGTGGCGATACCTGAAGGAGATTCTCTCCAGCTTCAGAGGGAGGAAGAGAAGTCGTCTGCAAAAGCCCAAACAGAGGAGCATGAAACTTTAAAGGAGGCACGCAAGGATGATGCCTCTGTGTCTGAAGACTCCTTTGTGTTTGTCTCAGAAGCTGAAATAGTTGGAGAGCACCTGGATGAGGTCTTCTACGGAGAAGGTCCTCCCATCGAAGCACTGAAGCAAAAGGAGGAAGGGGCAGAAAGGATGAGACTGAGGCGTGAGAGCCAGCGATCGATGAAGGACGGGGGTTTGGTGTTGTTTGAAAGCGAGGAGACCACACTTACTCCTATTTTTATCTCCCCGGGACCTCCCAAGATCATTGACCCTATTCTCCTGGAGGAGCCAACGGCCATGTCCTTCATGTACACAGACCTTTACGAGGATGCCGTGGGGGAGAAGAGGAGGAGTGACGAAGAGCACTCGGAGCCAGAGAGCGTGGTTTCTGAGAAATACTACAAGAGGCGGTTGTCAGATTCAGAGGAAGAGGATGGCTACCTGGAGAAGTTTAGGCTAAAAGATGAAACACCAGCTGTAGACATTCAGACAGAGTCAGCAGAGAATGAGGCTGGGGGGAGGATGATGTGGCCACAGAGCAAGTTTGAAATGACTGGATGCTTAATCAGAGCAGCACAGGATGATAAAGAAGAAGAAAAGACAAAAAACAATGAATTGAAGATGCAGGAAACGCTTGAAGAGAAACAAAAAGGTTCAACAGAAACAGAAGAGAAACAATCATCAGAGATGGCTCATGACCAAGGTCCAGGAGAAGTCCCAAAGGAGAAGCATCAGGAGTCCAAATCAGTTGATCACCCTGAAATTAAACTAGAGCAACAAGCAGTGGAGCCAGGAGCAGAAGAAACAGACAAAACTGCCCAGATAAAAACAATGGATGAAAAATCACAGGGTAGAGATGAAATGGCTGCTAAGGAAAGTTTCCCTGAAGCAAAGCTCCCATCTGAGACAGAAAGAGAGGCAGAAAATATGTCTAAGGAGCTTGGAGAGACAACATTATCAGCTCAACCTGAAAGCAGAGAGGATCCTCCAGCCTCCACTGAACCCACTCTGCTAACAGAAACCACTGACAGCAGTTTTTCTGAGGGAGGAGCACCTGTTATTGAGGCTGCTGATGAGAAACCTCCCCCTGGAGCGGAAGCTGCAGCAAAAGAGCCTGGTAAAGAGACACTCATCCAAACTGAAACCCTCACAGAATCAAAGGCATCTTCTGGAGTATCTGTGCATGAAGATGAAGAAGCATCTTCTGAAGATGTGGCCTCTCTCAAAGCGGCCTCTGATTGGGACTGTGAAGTGCAAGCAGTGGAGGAGGTGATGGAGGGAGCTGTGAATGACAAAGAGATGCAGACCCAAATCAATATAGATGTAAAGGAAGCAATCCAGCTTGTTCCCGAAAGCAAGGAACATCACAAGCACCCGAATGATGAATCTTCTAAAGAGAGTAAGGCTGAAGCTGCTGATCGGGCATCAGGAGTTAAAATGGAGAATGCAGGGGAAATAATACAACCAACACAAAACAAAGAAATCAGTTTGGAATCAATCAGCAGAAAACAACAGACACAGAAAGAAGAGACAGATGAATCAGATGACCTAAAACAAGCAGCCGAGCCTACATCTAGAACATCTGCAGAGGACACTTGTGAGAAAGATGCAGTGAACAGTGGTAAGGAGGAAACTTCTGGGGAAACTAAGGCTGCAGCTGCTGATCAGGGGTCAGAGGTTAAAACTGAGACTTTAAGGGAAACTACTCAGTCTACCAAACATAAGGACTTTAATTTGGAATCAACCAACAAACATAAACAAATACAGAAAGAAGAAAAAACTGACTGTGAATCAGAAAACCTGAAACAAGCAGCAGAACCAAGATCTCGAACTACTGAAGAGGACAGTGGGACCTGTGTGAATGTTGGTGATGAATTAATCCTCCTAGTTCCCAAAGGACAGGCTGTAGAGATGGACATACAGATTGACCAGTGGTCAGAGGACATTATCAAAGACACACCTCATCCTCCTGGCATCTCCTCAGAGGCCCAGGTACCTGAACCTCAAGTGGAGGAAGAACCAGTGGTTGCAGAAAAAGTAGAAGAACCTCCCAGTAATGAGTCAGACTCTGAGGCTTTAAGAGCTGCACCTGGAGAAGAAGACAGCACCGAGGACCAGGAGACTCGTGAAGATAAACCCGTCTTCTCTCTGCTGAGAAGCTACACCCCTAAGGAAGATTTATCTGAGCTTCAGGGAGAGGATGTACAGGCAGAGGAATCAGAAGAAAAACTGGATATCAAGGAAATGGAGGGTGAACCAAAAATAAACCTTCTTAATGAGGCTGCGGTACAGCTTTTAGATCTACACAGGGAAGAAGTGAAAGAAATTCTGGAGCAAAGTGAGACAGTTTTAGAGGCAAGAGAGGAAATGGTGGAGGAGCTTGGATATGAAGTGATTGGCAGTGAAGAAGCAAAAGATCTGGTTGAATCTGAGATGAAGAGAAAAGAAGAAGATGCATCCCATCAGAGACCTAAGGAGACAGACACAGAGATAGAGAAGGATGAGCTGGATGAGGCGGATTATGAAATTATAGATGCAGAGGAACAGAGTCAGGCCCGCTTGGCTGCTGAGCTACTGGGCATGAACTGGTTCTGCATGACCTGTGGATGTTTGCTGTCGGAGGACGAGTGCAGCTCTGCCGAGCATCACAACCACCAGGTCTGCTCCGTGGAAAAGGCCTATGAGGATATCAAGGTTAGCGAGAGGGGCTGGACCTCCGTGTGTCGTTATAAATGTTATTTAACATTAAACTACATTCATCTGCATTACAAGAATAAGTTTTTTTACACAAATGCCCAAAAATCCAAACCAGTCTAGATGCTGCCATCCTGCAATAAACAACTGTTATTTATCACACTCGTCCAACTTTATAACAATAAGCATCCAGTAATTTGCATGTTAGCAGGCCAGGCTGGAACTAGTTATCTGCTGAAGCAGTCAGTCAGCAGCCATGATGCAAAGCTTTACTTTGATGAATAAAAAAGCTCAGTGTAACATTAGGAAGTAAAAACTGACATTTGATCTGTTGACACTGTTTTCCATCCTTAAACTACAGTTAAGTTACACCTTCTAAAAAATCAGAAAAAAATGTTTTTTTTTTTTTTTTCCTTTTATCACCTTTCTATCTCATGTTGCCATCAGCCACAGCTTGGTCCTAGTAAAACAGATCCACAATATTGGAAACTCTTCAGGCAGCCGGTTCCAGTTGTTTCCCTGGAATATCTCATCGCGTAAATGAGAGTAAATGAAAGAAGTGGAAGTTGTCAAATATCATTCCCAGATGGTATTTGAACCATTTGTTTATAAGATTCTGTATTTAGATGAAGCTCTGACAGATGGATGGTCTGTGTGGAAAAGATCAAAGCTGAAACGCAGCATAAAGAAGTGGGACCCTGACAAGTTTACCAAAACAACTGTGAAAATCTGAATGTGGGCCAGTTTTTCTGGGGCCAGAATGCCCCCCTACCGACCCACACCTCCTAACATGGGGTGTGGAGGCACAAAGCTTTACTTCAGCCTGTGAGGAGACCTCTGTGGCCTCCTGCTGGTGAGGCTGGCAGGGAGTGATCACTGTCCGGAGCTTGACCTCATTAAATGTGAGATGCCTGTTTTTGAGAGGTGGTGGGGATTCCCGCTGCCTCTCCTCTACCCTGATGATTCAACTTAAAGCTATGGATGAGGCTGAAAACTAAAACACCAGGGCAATGGTTCGCAGGTTTTTTACCACAGAAGTTTTTATACCTCTTCTTCTTGCATATCACGTGAAGTAGTGCATAAAGGTTTACATTTGTATTCATCTCCCAACCTCTCCTCCAGAGCCATAGTTTCACAGGTCCTTTAATGTACATCTCTACCAGCTGTGCACATCTGCAGACCAAATATTTTCTGATTCTTCTCTGGAGAATCTCTCAAAATCTAATTTTAACAGGACCATTTTATTTTAGCTCAGGCTGTAAGGTTTGGGTTGTTGTCCTGCTGGAAGGTAAATCAAAAAATAATTTATTCTCCAAAAGTTTTTTCCCATAGTTACATTGCATTTGGCTCCGTGAATTTTCCCACCACTTTGACCTGTTAATCTTTACAGCTCCTCTAGATCCATCATAGGCTGTTTGGCTGTTTCTCTGATACTGCTCTTCTTGTTCAGTCAGTTTTGCTTTGCTCATCACATTAAATCCCAATAAAACACACAAGCAGTACTGTGACAAAAGATACATAGATATCTTTAAGGAACACTGTAAAATGTGGCCTTAAATAGGACAGAAAGTCGCTCATTGTTCTCTGGAGCGATTAATATGTCTGATCCTGTCTAACAGGGAACTCTGGGAAGTTGGATCTCTGAGCTTCAAGCCAGATCAGAGAACATTGAGGACCTGGTGTCTGAACTGGAGCTGGCCTATAATTCAGTAGAGGTACAGCGTGTTTTTAATCACCATTAACACTATGAACAAGAAATGATCTGGTGAAATACGAATGCTGTCTCTTGTCTGGAATCCTATTCAGGATCAGTTCACGGAGAGCGAGGCAGCCATGCAGGCGCAGAACGATGAGATGATGGCTCTGGTGATGGAGCAGTATAACACCATGTCTGTTAGTATGGAGGAGGAGAAGAAAGCCAAGCTGGAGCAGCTCTACGACAAGATTGTCTCCTATCAGGAGAACATAGACTCAGCTAAAAGTGTTCTGGAGACCTCAGCCAGAGAGGCTGAGACCGATGCCAGAGTAAGTTCAGTTGGTTTGGTTAATCCGTGTTGGTAAATGGATCAACTTTCTAACACAGATCTTTAATGTTTTCTCCCACCAGCCACCAGAAGACATTCATGCAAGGTATGCAAGACGTGTGAGGAAGCCTACCTCCCACAAAGATACACGGTGTTTTCTGTGGACTCTATATATTCAATTTTATTTTTTCAGCTGTACGTGAATAAGAAAAACTGTTGGGATTTTCTTTTCTTTTTCTGCACAAGAAGCTGGAAGCCCACTGAAACAGCCGAGATGCAAATGATGGCCAATAATGATGATACTTTGTTTGTTAATATCCACCATTCAGAGGCAGAAAGTCTTATAAATCTTAAGGATGAAATCTTTTTCGTTCTTTTTTGTTTACTTTATTCTTGTGATAGAGATTTATTCTCTCCTGCTTTATTAAATCAATGAAAAACTTCTGTAAAAAAAGCATTTTAGCACAAAAAGGTGATTCCCACGGAGCTATTGGCTGCCGCCCTCTGACCTCTTGTCAGATCTGAGCTGTTTTTCTATTTTTAGATTGTGTTCGTCTGCTGTAGATAAATTCTGAAAGACTGAGAGAACCTCTGCGATAAATCAGTTTATAACGTTACAAGAATGTCTGGTTCTTCTGAAGCAAGACGCAATGAAAATGAGGTTGTTTAAAATTTTCCTACATCTCAAATGATGCGTTTGTACGGACAGACTCCAAACTGCTCTGGACTCGTCCTTGTTGCTGGAGCTGGGACCCAAGGGACTGCTGGTGTTTGAGGACTACACCAAGGCCAACTCTGCAAGCTCAAACCTCGCACAGCGCAAAGGAATCCCAGGTAGCTCCTGCTTGAACTTTGTCCGTGCTGATTTATCTTCTGCACATTTAGCTCCATGTTGTTTGTGTTACCAATGGTTTTATTGTCTCAGTGCCCCAAAGACCCACCCTGCAGCCCCAGGAGCCCGGCTCAGCCTCTAGCACCAGTGTGACGGTTTACTGGAAAGTCAATCCAGGAGACATCATAGATTGCTTTCAGGTCTACTGCATGGAGGATCCACAGGGAGGTGAGTCCAGCTGGATGAACTTCCAGGGGTGGATTTAAGCTCTTTGGTTTCCTTACTAAGCTGCCTTACATATATATGCATCTGCTGCTGTTTCCAGCTGTGTCCGAGGAGTACCGTGTGACAGTGAAGGAGAGCTACTGTGTCCTGGAGGACTTAGAGCCTGACAGAATGTACAAGGTGTGGGTGATGGCCGTCAACTACACAGGCTGCTCTCTGCCCAGCGAACGACTCCTCTTCAGAACAGGTCAGCACACCTTCTGAAGGTTAAGTTTACTTTTTATTTTCGTTATCCTTAATAAAACTATAGATTTTTTTTCATTTCTAGTCCAGAAAGAGATTACATTATATAGTCTGTGTTTAAAAGGGATTTTAAACCCACCTACTTTGTTTCTGGCAGCTCCGTCTGGGCCGGTGGTCGACACAGAGCGCTGCAGCGTCATGTGGGACTCTGCTACGCTGAGATGGAGCTCAGCAGAAGCATCTCCAGGCCTGAGCTACACTTTGGAGTACTGCCGACAGTATGAGCTGGAGGGAGAGGGACTCAGGTGGGAACCAGAGGAGAGTGAAGCAAATATTCCACTTTTAATATCAGATTATTGATGTTCCTTGAACATTTTTACATTCTTGAAAATTGCTATCACAAACTTCTATGCGTGTATATAACTTGTACAGATTTAGCAACATAAAGTAGACAATGATTAACTAGTAGATTAATGTAGCAAATCAACTGTGTTATTCTTTTGTTGTTTAAAAAAATAGAAATCTAAAAAGTGTGGCATGCATTTCCAGATCATCCCTCAGCTCAAATTAGAGTATGAGATCCTTTAGGGTTTATTTTTAATTGCTTTGCACAGAAGCTAATATTTTGCACATCTTTGTTGCGATAATGACTCAGTTTTAGTCCAAGAGTGCACAGATCATCTCTGAATATCAGGTTTTACCTGCTGCCACAGAATCATGATTAAATTCGGCTCCCCTATATTTCCCTTACCTCCAGTTCTGACCTGCTGAAGAGCAGCAGCCCTGCAGCGTGGGTGGGGACGGTGTGTTCAGGGTGATATACATACAGCCTGTAGTCCTGAACCTTCAGCCTTTATCTCATTCAGCAGAGCACCTTCTCTTACACGTCTGCTGTGTTTCATGTATTGCTGGTTTAAATGGCTTTTAATAGTTTTGCTTCAAACAAGTAAATTGTTCATGTTCCTTTCAGCATGATCTGTTTACTTTCGTAGGATGGTGTTCAGAGTTACTTGTCGCTCACCTTTTGTGTTTGGCATTAATCCAATTACTTACATTTAGATCTCCTAAAACACATGAACCACATTCCAAATGTTACCCGTTTCTTTTTCCTAATCCATTTATTTATTTATTGATGTTTTTATTTATGCATTTGTTTATTTATGCCTTTATTTAATTCCTTAAATAAAAGTGCAGACTTATTAAGGTGCTCTCACCTGAGCTCTAGATCTCTGCAGCTTGCTCTGAGTAATGATGAGGCCCTTAGCTGCTCCTCTGTATGTTGCTCTTCTTCTCAGGTTGTGTAATAGGTGAACAACCATGTCTTTTCCAGGTTTGCACCTTTTTCCCTGAACAGCTCTCTGTTTAACCTTTACAATGCAGCACATTGTTCTATAAATTAATCCTGCTTAAAACTCTCTCATATTTCTTCCTGACTTTTCTGCTGTGTTTTTCTATGTTCATGATGATGTTTGTTCTCTATATTCTGCAAACAAACCCCTGAAGTCCTCATAAAACAACTGGATTTAGACTAAAATAGAATTACCCCACAGGAGGACTCTATTTACTAATTAGGTTAACTCTTGATCTTATTAGGGGCATCAGAGTAGAAAGGTACTGACAATACACCTTTCAATAAGCTGATGATATATCTGCACTACTTTTTACCACAACTACCTCTGCAAGACTGCAAGA